>OZ026622.1:95880601-96010601 GCA_964020975.1 Hermodice carunculata
GGCCAGGCACTCACCACAAGTGATGGAGCATGTTCCTAAACACTGTAAATAACATGTTTGGCTTGCAAGGCTAGTTATCAGAATGTAGTTAGTGCCTTTTATTTTATCCAATGTGTTTTGTGATATATGTCTCTATGAATCTTATATGTACGACACTGTATAATACGATACACGTACAACAAAAGTTCCCTCTGACTGTTAGTTGAAACAGCCACAGCATGCTATATGTGAACCTCATCCAATATACCCATGCAAATTTTTTCTCATGTCATGCCTCGTGGTGCTTACTGGCTGTGAAGATCTTTGAAGCCAAGCAGGTCAGCTTCAACCAGACACGTTACTGGCAGACCACAAATATATGACTAGATGCTGGGTACAATTTCGATTATACAACGCATCTATTGGGGTGTTACAATACAAAATCAATCAGCAAAAATGTGAACGATCCAGGTTTCAGTCTTTTGTTAAATTGTCCTATATATTGTTCTGAATCATCTGAAAACAATAAACCAGTCACAAATTGGACAATTTTTAGATATTGCTATTTGGAACAGTCAAAGCACTGACAGCAGTTACGCCGCCTTGCGTGGTGACTCGGAGTACTCACGTTGCAGCCACGTGTATTCAGTTACTGCTCTGAGTATATTGAAAGCTGACCTGTTAATAAAAACTGCACATTGTTCTTGTCTATTTCAAAAACAATTCTTCCTGTGCTAAATCAATCAGCAAAAAATGTTAGCAAACCATGTTACAGTGTTTCTGGTGACATGAAACTATATCCGGCGATGTCATGCATATTACCTCGCGGATCCGTCGGCCTGTGTTAGTGCCAATGCCCCCAGAAAGGCTGAAGGCTCATACCCACACTGAAAAGAATTTTTTTTTATCTGCGGTGTTGTGCACCGAAGAATTCGAAGTCCTTTGACTTGTTTATTTTGGTCATGTGACTATGTCTCCGCTTTCGGAATATAGCCTATACATCAGCGTCTCACGTAGCATCCGTTTTATGAATACTGTATAGGAGTCTACATATGTGTCAATGCTTAATGATACAAAAGGTTTTAATTCCCAACTATGGTGAGACACTTTATAATTGGTGTTTACTATGTGTTCACCATGACGAAGCCACAGACATTGATGTAAACATAGACACCGACACATACATAGGTATAGACAAAGACATTGCGGGTGTGCTGCAGAAAAACATTAGCCATGGGCTATTTAGGACAACAAGGCATAACATAACACGGCAGGCATGAACAAATAAATAAAAAGTAAACCATTAAGTTACCTACCAACGATATAACCAAGCACAGGTATAAAAAGTTTGTACTAAAATGTTCAGCAAAACATATATTTGAAAGGAACGCTACACTTTGGATGGCAAAATGCAGGGTTTTTTTTGCGAGAGGCCACAGAGGCTTTGCTCGGAAACCCTAAGTATTTGGGGGGGAAGTCAAATAAACTGTTGGTCTTTTGTGTGTGTGTGTGTGTGTGTGTGTGTGTGTGTGTGTGTGTGTGTGTGTGACCTTTGCACGGCTACACATTATGCTATCTTACCATGATATGACAAAGTAGGACAGTTCTGCTAAGGGACGCAAAAATTTTACGAGGATGCGCGGTTTTTAGAGTGAATGCAAAAACCTTCTTTCTTAGCCCACCAGTTTTCAAAAACAGGACAAAAAAGTGATTTGCTTTTGGGACAGAGACATTCGGATATTTAGACGCACAGGTTTATGCAATCACGTCGAAACCAAATGAGAATAAGCCTTCATTTTCACTCGTTCGTGCACGTACGACCTACAGGGGTTGACAGGCATATACCATGGAGCATGTTGGTGTTGTTTGTTTTAAAACTAAAAAAAAAACGATATCTTTTGCGGTGCATTTCAATAGAATGATAGAACTTTTATGCAACCATTTGGGATGGAATATTTTATTACATTGACAGACATTTTGATGCAGCAAACAAATATGGTAGAATTGCCAAAAATCAAATGGGTTTGCAATTTTTCTCAGCCTTTTTTTCTTAATTCATCATGTGAATTTTGAAACTATTTACATATTCAATAGGTCACTATTAGACTGGACACAATTCCATTGTTTTTTCCTCAAACCCTTAGATCGTTGCCACAGTAAAATACAATCTAATTACAACTCTTCCGTGCTGATCATATAATCCGTAAATGTTTGATGCCACAAAATTTCATTCAGACTCTGTTTTGCAAGGCATGAAAGGGCTTTAACAACAAACTGTCTTTTTTGAAAAAATTTTAACCAACTCGATTTCTTGGAATGTGTGGTGTCAATAGCAATACTGGAACTAACATTTTTACCAGCCAAACCTTCTTCTCAAAAGTCGATATTATATTTTGGGAATGGAAGTATGGAACTGAAAAGTGGCATCAATAAAATATAAATTAGTAATCAATATGTTCAACTGTGTGAGTAAGGTTGCCAGCTTCTTCTTCTTCTTCTTCTTCTTCTTCTTCTTCTTCTTCTTCTTCTTCTTCTTCTTCTTCTTCTTCTTCTTCTTCTTCTTCTTCTTCTTCTTCGTCTTCTTCTTCTTCGTCTTCTCCTTCTCCTCCTTCTTCTTTTTCTTCTTCTCATTATTATCATTATTATCATTATTGTTATTATTATTATTATTATTATTATTATTATTATTATTATTATTATTATTATTATTATTATTATTATTATTATTATTATTATTATCATTATTATTATCATTATCCTCTATTATTATTATTATTATTATTATTATTATTATTATTATCATTATTATTATTGTCGTCATCATCATATCACCATTATTATTATTATTATTATTATTATTATTATTATTATTATTATCATCGTCATATTTTTCAGTCAGTTAGGAGGTCACTCAGTCAGACAGTTGTTTGTCAAGAAAGTGCTCTTTTAACATTTAATGCCCACCCAATATTTTTCCATGGATATGGTGTGTTACCAAACATGTGTACGGTTCGTTACCAAGCTCGTGTATGGTTTTTACCAAACATGTGTATGGTTCTTCTTTCATAGCCAAAAGTACCCAACTGAAGGTTTGCTCCTTGATGTAAAAGTATGGCGTGGCTGGTCAAAGTCAAACAAGAAAACTTGTTTCTCATTTATTTCTGTAGACAGAAGTGATGAGGAACTTTTTTTCCGAAATACCACGACAACTTAATACGAGGTTATAGGGATAAATTATACCTGTAGAGGGCTATATCCAAAATGTCCAATACACCAACATATACACACGCACGTTTTTTTATACTTTATACTCAGAGAACTTTGTAATAGGAAATGACAAGTGGAATGTTATTTGTCGCGTGTGTGTGTGTGTGTGTAAATATGATATCAAAAATATGACCTTTACGTTTAAAAAAAAAAAGCATATTGTAAATCATCTGCCGAGGTCTGGAACACCGTACAAAATCTGAGTATGAATCATCTATTGAAACAGTTTTACGGCAGCAACTAACACAAGGCATTGACGATTGTCACTTGGGCAAAATAGGTCCAAATGAAATTTAACTACAAGACTCTTACAGATTTTTAACATTTTACCCCCGAAAAATGAACCAAAAATTCATTAAAATCTATCATGATTGGAGCATGATCACTTTAACATACTTGGCAGAAACCCACCCATGGAACATCCATTAACCAAAAGGGTACCAAAATTAAAACAGTCGCTGAAATCAGATATGCAGAATTTCATCATTTAATGAACTTTTCACATTTCCACCAATTTTTACTGTCTTAGTGACAGGGTTGGAGAATCAGCCGAACACACACAAATTCCTATCAAAAATGAAAAATATTCGCAGCGATTCCGATTTTGAAATTAATTTTGAGTTTTCTTCACTGTAAATGAAAATGTTAGAAAAGATACAGAAAACAAGAAGGAACGTTGTGATGAGAAAATAACTGAGACAGAAATGTTGAATGTATGAAAAATGTGTAAAAATAATACATTATACTGGTTCCGACGGTTTTCCGATTGAGTTCTATGAAGTATTTTGGAATGATATAAAAACGTTTTACTGAAATCGATAAATGTGGCATGTCATAATGCTATTTAATAAAAAAAAAAAGTCACAGACACGGAGTTATTTATCTGCTGCCAAAGAAAGATAAGAATATTTTAGAATTAAGCAACTGGAGACCTATAACAGTGATTAACCAAAATTATAAATTAGCTTCTAAATGCATTGTCTATATGATTAAAATGGGTTCTTCCAGATATTATTCATGAAGATCAAACTAATGCTAAAATCTTTTACTAATTATCAAATCTTTGCAATTTGCCTTTGCGTTTTGTCGCACTTTGAGATGCAGCTTATTGCAGTGAAATTGTGACTTGGATAAAATGCGCTGACATCTGATAAACCGCTAACTGTAGATCGAAGCGCGCAATTCTTCTCTTGCATTTTAATGCAGGGAGTGTAGGTATGTTTTACATGTCTTAGCGCGCTTATGCACCAGTTGAAAATAACTCTGCACAAATCCTTCGACATTTAAAAAAAAAACTTTGGGACGCAATTCCCATCATTGTCAGCGATGCCCATCAAAACAAATATGCAGAATCTTGTCACCAAACTTGATGAGCTAAATCACAAGAATTTCTATCAGATGTTAATATTCCACCGTAATAAAAAAAAGGAAAGCTGTTGACCATGGACATATAATTTGGAATGATCTTCCATGAAAGTTTCATTCACAATTTTGAAAAATAATCCCTAAATTAGTAAAATACAAATTGGCAGACAACATTTAGTTAAGAGTAGAATAAGGCGTCATTAAGGTGGAATGAGTTAATGCTGAATTTCACACGGCTTCACAAGATTACTATGACGAAATGTTTCTTTTCTTATTGGTTTTTGGGTTTTGTTGGGGTTTTTTTCCCCTTTTTTTTCGGTTGTTTTTTTCGTGGGTTTTTTTCTTTTGGTTTTTGCTTTTATTTGTTTGGGGTTTTTTTTCAAACAATTTCTGGTTAGGATTTTTAGGGTTTACATTTAGTAGACTGTACTTGTATCTGAGAGCATTAGATTGATACGAGAATTTTCTTTTTAATATGGAGCCTTTCTCCAAGGAAAGACGCTTGCAAATTTTCAGGATGAGTGTAATAACTCTTGATATCTTGAGTATCATCTTATATGCTTGTCATAGGAAGACAGAGTTTTCAATTAGGACTCTCTCTAGACTCCTAATTCACACATAGTGTATGATTCCTTAACAACAAAATTGAATATCAATATTCAATACCTATTTATCCTTCCATAGAATTACACCTGGTGAGTTTAAAGTGTAATAAAGAAATAGTCTGGCTCGTGATACAAAGGTTTCCACATGTTGGGATCACTGTCCTGTTGTCTAGTCGCCCAAATATCACATTTACCGAATTATGATAGCAGGACAGATTTTTAAGTTTATTAACTGACACAGTTTTTGCACCGATAATAAGCACCTACCAGTCCAAAATGTATTGAACACAGTGACAAAGTGGGCGATACTTTACTGCAATACAGTCACTTTATTGCTCCCTTTTGACCACTTTCCATACTGATAGCTGCCTATATCCATCAGTTATTTCAAATACTCTTTCTGAACCCGGAAGTTCTCACAAGAAATAAACTAATGATTAATAGATTTATCAATTGGTGTCGTGTACACGATCGGTATGAGCATCATAATTAGGACAGCTGGCAATGAAAATCCTGGAAAGGTACCCCTCATAACACTGACATAGTCAATGCTATTCTGCAGGAACTTAATGATCTTCATATTTTCCTATTCGTTGATGTACATACGGATGAACATTATGAGCTCCAGTATCCCGTTACACGATATTCATGCCTGAGACACACAGTTCACACTTCAGTCATCGATAAAACTCACCTTAATCAGTTCCACAACTTCAAGCGAGATTCTCCAAAAGTCTGCTTTATAGGACAACTCTTGTTGAAATGTAGCTGCACATGGCCTAGATACTGCACTGTCCCAAAGTGTGGCAAATTTTGCCTGTATACAACAACCGTAACAACAACTAAAAGACCTGTAACAATCGGCCTAGTTTCCGCAATAGATTAGTTTTACATGACACTATAGCCAAAAATAATTTTTTAACATCACTAGACTTTATTGATGGTCTTTGCTCCATTTATTTCCCTCATTCTCCCCCTTTTTTTTTTTTTTTTTTTGGTTTTTTTTTGTGGTTTTTTTTTGTGTTTTTTGGTTTTTATTTTTTTTTGGTTTTTTTTTTTGTTTTTTTTTTTTTGTTTTTTTTGTTTTTTTTTTTTTTTTGTTTTTTTTGTTTTTTTTTGTCTATGTAGTAAATATCCCAAAATAAGAATGTGTTCTTAACTAGAAAAAAAACTGCTTCACAGCAAATCTGTATCTTCAAAACTTGTGTGCCACAAAAAAGACAGTTTTTCTTTGACCCAGCTTATAAGGTGAACCTTGTTCCTGGCAAAACGAAAAAAAACAGATTTCCTGAAGATGGAAAAATGTGTGGAAAAACCTATTTCCTATAAGATTACTGTGAAAAGCAAGAAAGTAAGACACCAACAACCTATCTCAACATGTCTAATCCAGTACTTTTTACTTGGCTATAGCTATCATTACTGCACATCACAAATACCATTGCTTAAACAATGAATCAGCTCAAAATTCATTGAATTTGGAATAAGCATGGGTACATTGAATGAAGGAAGAACTTCAAACTGCAAAGTACCATAGTATTAAGAAAGGTCCATAATTAACTTCATCAGTAACCTAAATGAACCAGAAATTCGACAGGAACATAAATGAGAAATACATTCGCGGGAAAAAAGTAAATCTTTTCGTCAGGAGGGTCCGCTACCAAGGTAGTAACATTCTCGTTGCTTCTTATTTCAACGTATCCTAATTTATCCGCCCTTAACAGCAAGAATGTGAGGCTGCCCCTCCCCCAAATTAAAAGATAAAATGTAATAAATTTCGGGGGCGGTGGTTTTGTGTTTCTTTTTTTGTTTGTTTTTTTTTGTTTTTTTTTTTTGGGGGGGGTGGTTTTGTTTTTTAGCTCAGCTGATTTGTCAGTCAGCTGAGCTTTTGTGAGGGTCTGTCATCTGTCATCCGTCGGTCATCAGTCGTCCGTCCGTCATCCACAATTCACATTTTCAACTTCTCCGAAACGCATGGCCAGATCCACTTCAAACTTGGTGGCAATGTACCTTGGGTGGGTCTTTACCAAGTTTGTTCAAATGGTCACGCTCCAGTGATTTTTGGAATTTTTTATTTCTTTTGTTATTTTTGGGCCAAACCTTAAAAAATATTCTTCTCAAAAACCGCTCACCCGATTGCTTTGATATCACATAGGAACACTCCTGGGGGCTTCTGGTTCCTAATTTGATCACCAGGTGGCGCTGCGGTTTTTTTTTGTAATTTTTTTTAATGATTTTTGGTGTGTTATTGCTATTTTCGACTTTTTATCCACAAGCGCCACTCAGATGAAGCTGAAACTTGGCGGATATGTTTCTTGGAAAAGGGTCAAACAAACTTGTTCAATAGGTGGCACTGCTGTGGATTCCTGATTTTTAACGATTTTTTTTATTTCGGGTACTTGTCGGTAAATGCTCCTTTCCTATTGATTAATATGTAAGTCAATGGGCATTCTAATGCTAATCCACATTTTCGACTTTTTCTCCGAAACGCCAGGCAGATTCACTTCAAACTTGGTGGCGATGTACCTTGGGTGGGTCTCCACCTAGTTTGTACAAATAGTTATGGTCCAGTGATTTTTTCTTTTTTTATATATATTTTTTTTTTTTTTTTTTTTTTTTTCCAAATCTTTAAAATTCTTATTCTCCGAAACCGCTCTCCCAATTGCTTTGATATCACACAGAAATACTCCTAGGGGCCTCTTGCTCTGAATTTGTTCACCAGGTGGCACTGCAATCTTTTTCTATATTTTTATGATTGTTTGTGTGTTTTCATTATTTTGGACTTCTTCTCCAGAACCATGGCTCAGATTGAGCTGAAACTTGGTGGATACCTTTTTTGTGAAAGGGTCAAACAAAGTTGTATACTAGGTGGCACTGCTGTGGATTCCTCATTTTTAATAATTTTTTTTTTCAATTCGGGTACTTATCGGTAAATGTACCTTTCATATTGATTACTATGTAAGTCAATGGGCATTCTAATGCTAACACACATTTTCGACTTCTTCTCCAAAACTGTCAGCCAGATTCACTTCAAACTTGGTGGCAATGTACCTTGGGTGGGTTTCTACAAATTGTATTCAAATGGTCATGAGTCAGTGATTTTTGGATTTTTATTGAATTATTTTGTGCTTTTGGGGGGGGGGGGGCAAATCTTAAAAAATCTTCTTCTCCGAAACCGCTCACCCAATTGCTTTGATATCACACAGAAACACTCCTAGGGACTCCTAGTTCTGAATTTGTTAACCAGGTGGCACTGCTATCTTTTTCTACTTTCAGGTGCTTATTGAAAAATACACCCTTCTTATTTATTACTGTGCAAGTCATTGGTCATTCCAATGCATATTCACACTTTTGACTTTATCTCCAAAACTGTTTGCCACATTCACTTCAAACCTGCTGGCAGCGTACAGTAGATGTGTCTGGACCATATTTATTCAAGGATAGCTCAGATAAGCATGGGCTGTTGACACAGCCCTCTTGGTTTTTTTTGGGGGGGGGTGTTGTTTTTTTTTTGTTTTTTTTTTTGGTTTTTGGTTTTTGTTTTTTTTGTTTGTTTGTTTTTTTTTTTTGGAGACATTTGGAACTGATTTAGAATGCGCTTCCTATTATAATCATGGCAAGAGTGATTTTACCAACAATGTGAAGCTGCCCCTCCCCCCAAATTAAAAAATAAAATGTAATTAATGTTCGGGGGGTGGGGTTGTTGTTGTTTTTTTTGGGGGGGGGTTTTGGGGGGGGTTGTTTGTTTGTTTGTTTTTTGTTTTTTTGTTTGTTTGTTTGTTTTTTGTTTGTTTTTTGTTTTTTTTGTTTTGTTTTGGTTTTTGGGTTTTTTTTTTTTTTTTGAGACATTTGGAACTGGTTTAGAATGCACTTCCTATTATAATCATGGCAAGAGTGATTTTTATGTGTTGGTTTCATCACTGATGATAAAAATGACGTACCTGGGAAGTACACTCACTTCACTTTTGTTACAGAGATAAACAGGGCAAGGATCCAAAGTCCAACATGACTTGAGTCTTTCCCAAAGAGATCTGTATTTTTTTCTGACATTGGTGTGGAGGTGTTATCAACTTTCACTCAAAATGATTTAGCCTGGGTCAAATTTCACACTGAATGGTTTTATACACAATCATGAATCACATGGAATAATTTGTCAGATACACAGATCACGGGAAATAAAAATTCCGTGTCAGACTTGAAGAACTAAATAAACCCTTCATACACGCATGAGCATATGTTCACAGAGACAAACCACACTGACGCTCGTATGACCCAAGCCATTGCTTTTTACACTTTTCCATTCGTACACTTAACACAACATCAGTTGAAAATGTGTTACAGAAAACAAATGTTTTCTCTAGTGGTACGTCTCACCGTGTGAATTGTAGTAAAAGGGCGCATCCCGAGGGTCAGCCAGATTATATATAGCGAACTCGAAATAGGTACCAATTGTATGGTGGTGCCAATGTAAATATTTTTGGGTAATGATGTCACATTTCACATTTTTCTCGCCAGAGGAACCATACACCCGCTTGGAATGTGTTATACGGTGTCTGTGCTAACACAAACCTTTGTTTTCCCTCAATTAGTTTACTCTTTTTTCTTTCTTTCCTTCTTTCTTTCTTTTTTCTTTCTCTCTTTTTTATTTGTTAATTTGGTCTTCAGTTTTTTTCTCGGATACTCTTATTCCCAAAAGTACAAAACTTACTGTGGTGATTGACCTACTAGAAACATCAATCCTCTGGTTTGGATTAGTCAACATATTTAAAATTTTGAAAATTTAAGCAACTTGAGCTTTTAAATGTTTAACGTCTTTAAAATATATATTAAATATACAGCTGCCATTCCAACTTTAATTTATAGGGTCGTGCTTTTGGTGCGTCAAACAAACCACAACCAAAAGTTGTAGAATTTTCATCTAAGGAAATTTTGGGCCGCTGGAAGCTTTAAATGTTGAATATCTTCAAAACTGTTGAAGGCATAGGTACAATACCAACTATAAGTCAGGTTTGTACAACTGGTTCATCTAATAAACTGCGAATTAATGTTTTAAAAGATTTAATCTAAGAAAAGTAGAGGTGCTTGAAAAATTTAATGTTCAATATCTTCAAAACTTTTCAACGCAGAGGTACAACTCTAACTTAATTCATAGATTTGTGCCACTCGCAGATCCTATGGACCACAAGAAAAGGTTCTAGAATTATACTTAATGCATTTATTAAAATAAAAATATACCTCGAATAACTGCAAAACAATTACAGATAGAGCACATTCCAACTACAACTGAGAGAATAGAAACACAGCTGTATCCAATCGAATATGAACAAAAGTTGTTGCATTCAAATTTATGCATGTCATTATGGCTAAATTATTTGGTGATATCGCTAAATCATTTTGGAGATATCACTCAATAAATCATTTAGTGATAGCGCTGAATGTATTTCCGCATCCACTCCTAATTTTTCCAATATGGCTTTCAATGTGGAGGAAACTGCGATGGCTTCATCCTTTAAAAGGGTTCTGTCGAGAATTGATCATCTTGTGTGGCATAATCAATGGCCTTATTATGATTGATTGATTGATTTTTATTCATCACATAGACCAGCGACATAAAATATGGATATCCATGTAAAAACATACAATACAATTTAGTGATAACACCCTGATCCAAATAAATGAAAAGCGCTGGCTAGAAAGCCAGCATACCAGCTTGGCTTATTTCCACAGCGGTCCATAGCACATGGGTGTCAATAAACACTTTGGTTAATATAATAATATTTTTCAGTAAAAAGTGAGCATATACATAAATTAAATATAGTAAAAATACATATATTCAATATAATACAAAAGAAAAATAGCACTATTTTTAAGACATGTATATATTATGGTAAAAAAGATAATCTTTGTTGCTTCAGCCATGACTGACTAAAATGTAGATTCTTTCGTTTCTCAAAAGCTATACAGATGGCAGCACATTGCTGTACATGTGAAATGTAGAGTTGTAACTAAAGTTGAGCATACATATAAAATAACTGTTGAAATATATATATTCTATGTCAGACAAAAAAAATAGCACACTTAAGACATGTGTATATTTTGGTAAACAGATAACATTTTTGGCTTGAGCTATGACTGACTAGAATGTAGTTTCTTTAGTTACCCAAAAGTTATACAGATGGCAGCACATGTGTTGTTCTCTGTACAGCCCATGCGCAACCAACTTATGGCCTGATATAAGTACCAATTGTAAAATAAACAGCTCTCTTTGAAAAAACATATTCTGAGTTTTCTACTGCAAAGATTGACTCCCTGAAAACCCTTTTACTGCCTTTTTTAAATATCTGTTTGGATGTTGAATTCTTTAGTTTATTTGGAAATCCATTCCAGTGCTTCAAACCATTGTAGACGAATGACTTGTTCCTTGGTTTCTAACATGTGATAAAACAAATGAGCCTAGACTGTGTCTTGTGTTCATATAATGAGTGGTATTGGTCAGCTGAAGATCATAAAAATATTCTGCAGCTAGTGACTGTTTAATTGTGAATATTACATTTAGAGATAAAAAGTTTACTCTTCATGTGACATCTAACTAGTTTAACATGGCAAAATGGTTCGCACCTACACGATCTCTTGAATCAAGAGACAATGGGTATGGAATCATTTTGTTCTGTGCTGTTTGCAGTCTATGTTTAAACTTTGCTTTCAGACTGCAGTGCCATGATATGCATGCGCAGTCAAAACATGTTTGAAGCGAAGTTGAACATAACATCCGCTTTTCGTTGGCGTTAAAAAAAACCCTTATCATAAAATAATTGAGACCACTGTTAATCTTTTTGATTGCATTGGATCCAGTATCATCGCTTGATAGATCTTTATCCAAAACTAAACCCAAGAAATTCACATTTGATTTCGCATTGATATTTACATCACTTCACATTAAACTTAGACAATAATTCGTTTTTTAGTTGATGCTTTGTAGCAAACAACATAATCTCTGTCTTTACCAAATGTATTTGACAGTTTGTTCACCAGCCATTTGTGTACTGCAGTTAAATTCTAATTTAGCGTTTGTTCAATTTGGGCAACACTGTTTCCTGCAACCAAAAAGGCCGAGTCATCTACATATAAGAATATTTCACATGTTACACTACTTTCTATGTTATTAACGTAGACAATTAACAACAAAGGACCCAAAATAGATTCCTGAGGAACACGGCAAAAGATGGGTCCCCTGTTGGATGCTGTCCCGTTAACCGAAACAAATTGATCTACTTTGAATGAATATGAGTGTCTTCCAAAATGAGAGAATTGGGATCCCGTAAAACTGGTTTAACCCACTGCCAATATGTTGGTAACCTGTTCCAAGTCAGGTAGAAGAAAGTCTCATTCATTTAAATTTCATTGCTGTTGGTCATGGATCCTTCCGACGATGAACACTAGCATGTCTTACTATTTCGTAAATGGTACTGGATCTGACAAGGTTGAACTTGTATTCGGTTTGGTCTCATCACTATCATTGAAAACTGTTGTCCGCTTCTCTTTTCATGGAATTTTTATATATTTGGTAACAGTTTGAACATTCAGGCATTTTCTGCACATACTGCAGTGCAGTAAGTGTTCAAAGTGTAGTGGGACTGATGTTGTTTTTTATAATTGTCTGATGAATACAGTTTGTTATTGTTAAGGTCATGTCAGGTTGGCTCAAATATTTTGATGTACAGCTGATACATTAATTTCAACAAATGGGTAAATTTATGCATATTTGGCTTTCTCTCTGTCTCTCTCTCTCTCTCTCTCTCTCTCTCTCTCTCTCTCTCTCTCTCTCTCTCTCTCTCTCTCTCTCTCTCTTGTATAAATAATTAGCATCTAAATCAACTGACTGACAAGTAAAATTATGTCTGATTATGAATGAAAAAAATCGAAAACACTTATACTTACAGTTACCTTTAGGAATTTCAACATGGTTTCTCTCTCCCTCTGTCTCTTTTTCTCTCTCTGTCTCTGTCTCTGTCTCTGTCTCTGTCTCACTCTCTCTCTCTCTCTCTCTCTCTCTCTCTCTCTCTCTCTCTCTTTCATAACACCTAATTCTCTCTCTGATAAATGTAGAATTTTACAATAATTAAGACTGTTTTACATTTTGACCTTTTGAACTTTATGGAACCATGGGTTAGATGTACATTATTCTTTCCTGACTTGCATATGACTTACAATGGCATACTACATTTTTTGAATTCTAAATTACTAGCGTAATAAATGACTTATTAGATGACTTGTGGGATTCTATGCTTTCTTGAACATTTAAATTTCCTTTGAAAAATACTTCTGGAAACCATACTTGAAATGTGACTGCTCTGCTTACAAAATTTGGCTATTGAAATGCAATTTTTGACTACGTTTTTATGGTTTCCGGTCTGATGTCACTTGCTTCTGGCGGATGTTTAACATTTCAACCAATGTACTTGCCAACTCTGACAATGTATTGACTTTTCACCACTATATTTGCACATTCAAGCACTTTTCTTTTTGAAATACTCTTAGTTTAGCTCCTTTAAAACAACATAATGCCTTTACCTTCATGTCTAAAACGCATCGAATTGTATAATCATGTTGTTTGGATTCTTGTTGATGGTCATTTTAGGCCTAGGAGGCTTTTCTGATGGATTGATGTTGGTTTTAGTGTCATTTTGTGGACTTATATGGATGGTGATCATTGTTAAGATGTTGGTTGCAACTAGTACGTTTTTCAATGGTGAATTCCATTGACACTTTCAACAAATTAGGAACCTGTGCTTGTAAATTCTCTAATGTGCTGCACATTTTGGTCCCTTTCATGGTCCTATGAGCACATGAATGATGCACCTGTTCAAGCCAATTTACTGAAATAGGCCTATAATATTAAACAAAACAAAACGCATTCTGTCATGTTAAAACTAGACATGGCTTTTTTTACCCTATGGACATTTGCACATACGTTTTGGTCTCTTTTAGGTAAATACGAACTATAAATATATGTTTTTCAGCCATACATACCAAGGAACATTGGCTTTTGCCGGAATTGACTTGGATTTGTTTCATTGGGACTACAGTTTGGATATAGTAATGACACTGTCTAAATTGGTAAAGTATTACAAAAAGCACCTCATTAAAGATTCATCTGCCTCTATTGCTTTCAACTTCTACAACATAATCTGGTGAATCACTGGGCCAAATGCTTTCTGTAAATCAATTAAAAGCATACCTGTGTATAAACCTTTATCTGTGTTTCCCCTGCCTCTGTGGAAAAGCATGTACGCAAACCTGATTGATACTTGTAAATCAGGTTATGGTTGCAAAAGTTATCACAAAATCGTTTATACACAACTTTCTCAAAAAGTTTTGAGAAAAGAGGAAAATTAGATACAGGTCTGTGATTTCCCTCATAATTCCTGTTCCCCTTTTTGAAAAGTGGGTCTACCTTTGTTGTTTTTAAAGCCGTGGGACTTCCGACACTGTGAGAGATAAGTTTATGATGTAAGTAACTGGGCTTACAATTTCAGTAGCACCATTCAATTGCTGTATCAAGTTATCTACAACTTTCTCTGAAAAGTATGTTTCAAACAGAACACAAAAGATGAACCTTTTGTATTTACGGGGGATGAAAATATATGCCTGTGATACTGTTGGAATTTTCTTTCTGATCAGTTATTGTCCAATCATAGAATGTTTGTTTTATGACACTTTCACAACTTTCATATCTATTTAAATTGAAATGTGAATTTGTGTTCACAGTCTCACCCTTTAGGTGATAAAAATTACCCCTACCCTATATTTTATCGCTCCATACATTGATTTTCCATGTTGCTTAGTTTAAAAAAAATTATTCTACTGACTGTTATGGTTTATATAAACGAAAAAGAAGTCAAGCTTTCCAAACGACAATAGGGAAATAAACTTTTTCAATTAGGCGACTGGTCCTAGCAATTTTAGCCACGCATCAAACAATCATACTTTATGAAGTGTTTGAAAAAAAAGCAAAAGCAAAACTACAAAATATATATCTTTTCGGCATTCCAGTGTGTTAGGACATTAACAGTGTGCTGCATTCTTTTTGTCAGGTATCTTTGACACAAATATTTAACTACTTGTAGCAGTTACATATTTCTCAATTACAAACGATTACCTGCCACAAATAAAGTACATATTCTGGATGTTGCAAGGATAAATATTTATCCTTACCCTTTGTTATGCATCCCCTGCAGGAGCTGATGCCAATATTGTTTAGTCTCACTGCCACCAGCACTACGGCATATTCTATTTTCCTAATATGTCTGTCCCCTCGTGACCTATTGCCTCCTAATTTTTGCACACATAATCTATGGGTCTTGGAATATTTTCTGTATAACAATACATAAACTTAAGGTCAAAGGTCAAGGTCAAATCCTTGTTGCCTTTTTATGCTGAGTCAACAATTTTTACATATTGGCTCATACATTTACCTTCTAAATGGTGCATCATAGGCCCAAGGTTACTCTTAAATGTTAATAGGAAAGTGCCTATGGGCTTTCAATTTGTATGTTTTGTTTTGAATTTGAGTGACTGTAAGGTCAAACTGTATATATTCCTGTTGATTACTATGCGAGTCAATGGAGATTGCAATGCTAATTTTTCACTTCTCTAAAACAGATTGCCTGATTCACTTCAAATATGGTAGAAATGTACATCAGGTAGGTATCCATCATATTCAAATGGTCCTGCCATGTTGGAGTTGGTCATTTTGGATGAGCAGCTCACTGACTCAGAACAGAGGCAGTGAGCTGCCCATCCAAAATAACTGACTCCAGCAGGTGCCCTCTGGCCAGCTGATCTGGGTTGGCAGCTGCTGTGGCTTCCACACCAAGCGCCTTTGAACTCCAACTCTCTGGCTCTTCAAGAAGCAGATGAGGCTCTGGAAATTGCAGTGATGACTTCTGATCTGTATGGAATTCGCACTCCCCCAATACAAGGCATGGTGACAGACACACTTCTCATACAAGCACTTACTCCATCTGCCTCAGATATCGTTTGACCACACTTTGGGGCCTCCTAGTGACGAGTCTTTGGACTTCAGCACTGAGAACAAGGCCCTGTTGCTTTTTTTTGGATTCTTCAATCCATAGACCCAGGATACCGGCTACCAGCCAAGCTTATGTTGCTGTGAATGGCAGATCCCTGTAGCATCCATGGCCCTGGCATAACCCACTTTCGCCCCCATGGGTACTGCTCTGGCACCGACTCAGAGCTTTTAGCAGCTCATTTGGAGCCTAAGGGGAAACCAAGCTAAGTTTCCTCAGCTGGAGGAGGGGAGAGAGTGACAGGCCTCTGCTATGCTGTGAATCCAATTGGTTCACACCCCAACAAAGAAGCACAGAGGGCTCGATCGGCCACAATTCTGCTAATTAAGCATTGATGTGGCTCTCCCTTTCTGTGCCGGGGTCTTGTGTGACATGGATGGCTTGGCTGAAGAAAAAAAGGGAAAAAAAGAAAAAAAGTAGAGGAGTCAGAGGAAACCATGGTTATTCTAATCAGCTCATGCTGCTATGTTTTTTCAGGACCACAGATAAGGCAAAGGGTCCACCACACACTCTCTCATAGCTGTGGTGGGCCCCTAGTCCTGGATATATCCTCTACACTCATCACTTGTAGCCCCCCCCCCATCCCTCATACACCCTAAACCCCCCTCTAACACTCAGGCAGCTCCCATGGAGACCCCATGGGAGCCCTTATGAGGGCTACCACCATTCCCTTTCCTCCCTGCACTCTGAAATTCTAATTTACCCTGTTGCAGTCTAACCCTTTCAATTCATTCCTTTTCTCCGCGCACCCTACCAGGTGGTCATGTAAACTTTTAGTACCTTTTCTGCTTCTGTGCCACTCATTGAATGACGTCACTTCCGCCTACTACATGCTAGAGCCCTTTACACCCGACTTCGAACTTTACCAGTAAGTCTTCATATATGCTTTTATTGAAGCAAGCAAGGATGTTATTACTACTATGAAGTGCTAGAGTGTTCCTAGACAGCAAAAACTTGCGACTCGGAGCACTGGACAGACATTTTATTACCACTGTCAGCTTTTTATGGTGCGGTGAAATTCTTATATTTATTATATTTTCCCATGAATGGACTATCACGCATATTTTCATGGATGGGAATTAATGGTTGCAACCAAAACAAGATGTTTACTGGCGTCACATCTGCCCACTACATGCTAGGGCCCTTTATACCCGACTTTGAACTCTACCAGTAATTTGGTTTTATGCTTTTCTTGAAGCAATCAAGGATTTTCTTACTTGTATGAAGTGCTAGAGCATTCATAGATTACAAAACACTTATGGCTCAGAGCACGGACATTTTATTACTTTTATCAACTTTTTTTATAATGCAGTGAATTTTTGTATTGTCCCCCATTCTTCCCACACACTGACTACCATGCACATTCTAGTGTACGGGAATTACTGCTTACTGCCAAAACAAGATGTTTGCTGGCGTCATATTGGCATTCAACTTCGGCACGTTGGTTCTCAGTAACCATTTGAGACCATACTTGACAAACCACCAGAACACTGAGCCCCCCCCCCCCTCCATGGGACCAGATGACAAACGGATTCAAGCACTCCAGACCCTACTTGGACTTACCTCATTTTACAAATCTTAGAGAGTACATAGGTCAACCAGTTTCACGGGCCAGTGGCTATTATATTCTTTACTTTTGACTGGATGCTCCCAACAAACTGTTATTACTGGTACTCTTTCTGGACCTAAAGAAATCAAATACGGTGTCCCCCAGGATCTATTCTGGAGCTGCTACTCTTTATACTCTATTTGAATGACCTGCCGAATGTGGTCCAAAATGCAAAATTTCTCTCTACGCTGAGGACACAGCACTTGGATTTTTGCTCGGCTTTATCCACAAACAAACTTCAAATTCTTCTAAATGAAGCATTATGTATCTTAAGCAAGACGAATAGATACACTCCTATCCAAGAACGGCATTCTAACTGTAAACTACTCATGCTTCAGCAAAGAAGAGATCTTCACCTGAGTGTTTTCATGTTAAAGTACATAACAACCTCCTGCCAGATACCATCACCAGAAATTTGAGACAAGCACGCACTGGGTTTAACCACCAAACTCGTTCAGCCACCAATAATTTGTATTTTGTACCCCCCTCAAACCTGAATTTTGGGAAAAGCAGAAAAACTTACAGTGGAACACTTAACTGGAACTCTCTACCGCCATATATACGTGCACTGCCTTCACTGCCTGTCTTCAAGGGTGCTATGGAGAGACATATCAGGTCTTCATCTGACCAAATGTTCCATCCTCAGAGGGACAGCGAAGATGCAGCTAACTACCATTTTACCCATGAGTTTCCTTAACCACACAGTGATCCAACCACTCTTCACAGTTTGAACCGACATTACAGTATACTAATTACTGGGATGAGGTATACACATTATTAAATTATTTATTAGTTCTATTAATACCATTTTGTTATATATTACCGTCATTATCTATTTTTGCTATGTTTTAATGTATGTTGTCGAGTCTTCAGACTTATTTAAACTTTGTTTGTTTTGTACATATATTTTATTGACTCACCCTTGCATCATCACTTGTACTTCACCATTGTACCATCCAGGGCCTAGTGGGAGACCAGTAATTAATCACTCAGCTACTAACCCTGGCCTGATCTATCTATCTATCTATCTATCTATCTATCTATCTATCTATCTATCTATCTATCTATCTATCTATCTATCTATCTATCTATCTATCTATCTATCTATCCATCCATCCATCCATCCATCCATCCATCCATCCATCCATCCATCCATCCATCCATCCATCCATCCATCCATCCATCCATCCATCCATCCATCCATCCATCCATCCATCCATCCATCTATCACAAAGCCACCCTTCAAACTTAAAACCCATGCTACACGTTTCTCTTCCTCTGAACATTGAACCCCTTCTAGACCCTTGTTATTAAAGTCTTCCCTGTGCCACGTTCTGAAAAATTCTCTAACTTCTCTATATGCATCACACCACAACAGCCAATGACTTCCTTTTGTCTACACACCTTACATTTACCATTACTACCTGTTGTTCATTTCAGTTTTCTCTTGTCTAGATTGATCACTTGTGCCCTTCTTTGAAAAGGAAGCCTGGTTCGCTTCCCCCCATCCCATCACACACTTTTCTTTGGCTTTTCTAGTAACGTGTATTCTCTTAATGTGCTCTTTTCCCTGACTCCTGTTTTCCAGACTTCCTTCCCGCCCTCTGTAACAGTCTTATCTCTATACATTTTCCAATCATCAACCTCATCATATCGTTTCAATTCATATCTTTTCTTTCTGCCAATTTATTTATGTGTTTGACCCATCTTGCTTGTTCCTTGACCACTTCATTGTAAACTTTCCTCACCACCTGTCTTCATTTACTACTTGTAGATACCCCCACCCACCCAGTACTTAAGCTTTGCTTTGCCAATTTTGTCTGTGATTTTATTCCATCCTATATTAAAAAATAAAATAAGAAATAAAAATTAAACATGTATATATATATGTATATGTATATATATATATATATATATATATATATATATATATATATATATATATATATATATATATATATAATATTACACTTGCGTCATTAAATAACCCTCACATGTGCTTGTACCTGTGACCTGTGTTACGGGTCAGACAGGGTCAGTTTGCATACCTTTTTTTGGTCTGGCAAGTAGATACAAAACATCCTGGTTATAACATTTTGCAGCCAAACCGTATTAAACAAACAAACTTGTAGTAAAGTACAACATCAATAGTCTGTCTGTCTTGTTTTCTGTTTACTCGTCATTGTTGATTTTTTTCCTCTCTGTGTAGATGCTCAGGCTAACTTAAAAGCTCTCAAGTGGTTTGAGATAACTTCCATGTAAAATGGTACAATTGTCGCTTAAACTTCGTCACCCTTACCATCTTTTTTTTATTAGATATGAGTGGGATGACCCCCATCCCCTGCATCCATACTGTTTTACTTGGCAACATTACCAAATTTTCACGTTCTTCAACAATGCTGGTAATATGTATGGACCCGACACACATACATTCATTTTTAGACATCAGCTACCCCCCTGCGTCTAATGAACTGAATCAATGCACTGTACTGAGAATCATCATGTATATATTCCGATTTTAATGCATGTCACATCACTGGTGGTAACTGTCAATTGCCATTACCAGTGCCCACCTTGTATCAATATCCTGATTATTTGGAGGCATTAATGGCTACAATAAAATAAACAATGGGAATCGAAATTTATTTTCCAACGTGCAATAAAAATAAATACTGACGTAAGTATATGTATGATTTCTGCACCTAAAGTTAACACCCCAATCATGGGTCGACATCAATGATCATCACTCTAGCGAGCATAATCTCATCTGTTCCTACATGTGCTACCTAGGTAAAAACTTCACATCACCAGGGACCTTCAACTCCGCAATCAACATAGTAAGGAAAAATCTTCTAAAATTCTTTCCAGCTGAAATACTCTCTTATTCATGGAAATATGGATGTAGCAGTCAACCTATTTGATTTACTTGTCCTACCAGTTACTACCTATGGTTATGAAGCCTTGGGCCCCTATATGTTAAAGGGCTTAAATAGTAGTAATTTCACGAGCAAATGCAAAGGAGTATCTGTGGAGCATACCGAGATTAAATTTTGTAGATTTACTCAAGGAATCCATCGCTAGTCTCCCACTGCAACAGAAAAGCCGAACCAGGTTGTTACCCAATTTCAATTTATGCTTTGTGTCATAATGTCAAGTACTGGGCCAATCTTTACTCTCTGGATCAAGAAAGCCACATTGCCCACTGAGTCCTATAGAATCACACTCTACTCAATGAAAACACCTCTTGTTCGTTGCTGTTTTTGAAAGCTCTCTTTATTGATGCAGAAATTTCATCTTATTGGGAAACTATCGATGGCACCAACATTCATAGATGCACCTAAAATCTAATTGAACAGCGATATGATATATACAAGACTCAATGGTTATGCCATGTTCGAGGTGAATACAAACACAAACAAATTAAGATTCTATTGTTAATTCAAAAATAACTATGGTAGAAAAGAGTATCTGCAATTAAAATATTCTGTACACAAACGGAATTGGTTTTTCAAAAATGAGAATAAGTGACATGACTTGCACTGAAAAATTGAGACAGGTCGTTATAGCAGAGTACAACTTACAAATAGACTATACAACTGATGTATTTTTATCGCAAATAGAGGATACATTATACTTAATGCTGTCTAAAAAACACTTCTACGGATACAGAAAAATTTGCCCGTATGATGTCAAGTCCTAATGATGATCACTGTGTCATAAAACATGTAACTATATCTAGCCCCTTTTGTTGCCATTCTACAAGGATTCTAAGAAATCTAATTTGAACTGTGCATAAACTCACTGGCCAGTCAAATTAAGTCTTTTACAGGAGACGGTGCATGTAATCTTTGCACCAAGATGACGGACATGGCCAAAATAGGTCAGACTGTGGAGGGTAATGATGAAAAAATGAAAGTGTTGGCAATGCAAACACTTAAAGGTCCCGCGGCTGAATTCTACTCCGGACTACTTAGAAATACACCAAACATTTCATGGACAGCTGTAATTACTGCCTTAAAAGACGGATTCAGTGACCTAACCAACATACAATATGCACAGCAGAGGCTTAAATAGCTTAAGCAAAGTACAATGGAAAGTTTACAAAACTATGCAGAAAGGATCATTGATGTGGCTGCAGAGGCTTTTCACACCATAGACCTCAGTGATCTTTGGATTCAACAGCAGTTGAAAGACATTTTCCCGATGGCATACGTGATGATACAGTGGCACGCATAATTATCAGGCAACGACCCGTAACATTAGAAGGGGCATTGAATATAGCCATCCAGGAGCAATTAACAACTCACACCTTTCAGTTGCATAGAAGGGAGGAACCTATGGAGATAGATAAGGTAAAAGAGACCTCATCATCAGCAAATGAAAATGTTGGTTTGAAATAAATGCTGACAGAAGTTTTGGCATTAAACCGATCAAAAAACACAAATGAAAACCAATTCACACCCCGTAGTCAAATTAAACATAGGCAGGCAGGAACTTTGGGCAATATTAGATACAGATACAGGTGCCAATATTCCCATTATGTCAGAAGAATGTTTCAATGCTCTTCCAAAGAAATGCAAAGGAACATTAGGGCCTGACAGACAATTACATCTCTCAAGCATAACTGGACATGAATTGGTTTCCTTGGGCTCTGCACAAATCGATTTTGAAATTAACCAATTGAAATTTTCGGTCCCCTTTGAAATAGTGAATGACATCACCAGGCTAGTTTTGCTGGGGAGTGACTTTGTGGCCACAAACATGGCAACTTTAGATCACAGAAACAGAACCATTAGAATTGGAAACAAAATTACACTTTTACAACGGAAATCAGACATCAAACGAAGTTGTTCCTTGGTGCAATTAGCAGACAAAATTTGTGTACCACCAGAATTGCAGATTATTGCTGCAATTGAAATTCCAGGGCTCAAGAGATCTGGCAGTTATTACATTACCCAGTTAGATAATGCTCCGGTATGGTCAAAATTCCATGGTGTAATGATACCAGATTGTTTAATTTCAAGAATTACTGGCAATAAAATGCAATTACCTATCCTAAACCAGACTGATACTTCGGTGGTTTTCCACCTGCTACTGCTTTGGCTACAGCTGAAAAGCCTGATGAAAATCAAATTGTGGAAATTTCTGAAATTAGTGTGCAGCACAATGACTTAAATTGTGATGAAATAAACTTAAACGTCAGACCGCCACAAATCAAAATCACAAAGTGACTTTCAAATTAGATCATGTAACACCTGACCAGAAAGTAATATTGGCAACTTTGTTAGATGAGTATAAAGACATACATGTATTTGCATCAAAAGATACTGAACTTGGCCAATCAAACCTGCCACCCACAGGCATTGACACAAGAAGCAACCCTCATGTTAAACAAAGAGCCCATAGAACCCCACTTACATTACAACCAGAACTTGACAGGCAAATTGATCACTTGCTAGAAGCTAGCCTTATTAGAACCTCCAGTAGTGCATATGTGGCCCCCAAAATAATTTTCCAAAGAAAGATGGCGGTTATAGATTAGTGAAAATTATAGAAAACAAAATGAAACTGTTGTTAAGAATGCTTATCCCTTACCTAACATAAAGAATATAATTTCACAGTTGGGTTACGGTAACTATTAGAGTGTCTTAGACATGAAATTCGGCTTCCTCCAACTGCAATTAAAGGGATATGATAGTCATAAAACAGCATTCTTAGTTCCCAACAGAGGCTTATTTGAATGGAATGCTCTGCCTTTTGGGTCAACAATTAGTCCTTCTGTCTACATGGCTCCAATGAATGAGGTGTTAAAAGGCATTAAAGGCCTATTTTCAGAAGTTTATGTAGGTGACATAATTATAAATTCAAAGAATTTTAATGACCATATTAATCACATAATTGAAGTATTTGAACGACTTCAGCAGCCTGGCTTGAAATTAAAGCCCAACAAATGCGAGTTCTTTAAGTCATCTGTCAATTACCTAGGCGACGTAATAATGCCTAATGGTACATATCCTGACAAAGAAAAAAAGTCAGGGTCATAAAAGAAATGCAGCCTCCAAACACAGTTAGAGAGGTACGTGCATGACAGGTGTCTATCGCAAGTATATTGAAGATTACAGCCAAATTGCCCACCCTCTCTCTAAACTGACCAAAAATGAATGCCCATTCTTTGTCGTTAACATACAAAAGAAAGAGGGAAGGGCCGAGGATATATCCCTGGGGGATCCCAATCGTTCCACTTTGCCTTTTTGATGATTTTCCATTACAAACTACAACCTGTCGCCTGTCTGATAAATATGAAGAAAACCAATTGAACTCATTGCCAACGATGCCATACTTTCCCAGTTTTAATTTTAAAAATATCATGATTTATGGTATCAAAACATTTCTGAACATCTAAAAAACACACTGCCGTGATCAAGTCATCATTAATATTTGCTAGCCAGTCATCGACTGCCTTGTGCAGGCAAGTTTGCGCTGAGTGGTGCTTCAAGTACGCAGATTTCTCTGGGCTTATGAAGTCATGCAGAACTAAGTAGTGAAGTAGTTGCTCCTGTATACCCTTTGAATCAGTTTACCAACGTGAATACCTGCTGATATGGGTCTGTAATTACTCTTGGTCGTTTTTGACCCCTGACCTTTGTAGACCGGAGTTACACGTGACAGTTTCCAGTCAGCTGGAACTGTTGCTTACAATAAAGAAAGATTAAATATATGTGTAAGACCTGGACTCGATGCCTGCCCCCCAAAACATAAAAGTTTCACATCAAAATCCAACAGGTCCAAACTGCTCTTATCTTTTAACATTTCTAGTTTGCAAGTTACTTCAGAGATACAAAAAAGAGACTTGTGAAAATTATGCATACTTGACAACTCTTTCCATAAAAAGTCTGTACATACATTTGCTTGAGGTATTTTATCAGCGACACAATGACCTACCTCAATAATTATTGAACTCCTCAGGAGAGATGTCTAGTAGCACTCCATTTTCACTCTTCTAATCAGAGTATATTTTTCTTATTTCCTTCTATAGAAGATGAGCATTTTTAATACCTTTCTTTAAGAAATTCTCAAAATACCTTTTCCTTTCTTGTTTAATTAAATCAGTAATCAGATTACGCAAGTTCTTATATTGAATCCACAAAGCAGAATCATTGGTACGCACCACTTTTTCATGCAGTTTATCTCTCCTGTAAATCATCTTTATAATATCTTTGTTTACCCATGGATTTCTTCGATTTTTTAGTCGCATTGCCTTGATAGGAGCATGAACATTAGATAATCGTAACATCTCGTCTTTCCACATTTTCACAGCGTCATTCACATCACCAGTTAACATCACCTGTCTAAATATATTAGAGTTACATAAACTACTGACAAATTGGTCCACATCAAAATTCTGGTTATCTCTGAAAGGAATTTCTCTATGAGTTTTACTTTCAGACTGCATGTTAAGTGTAGTGTGAACCATGTAATGATCACTTAATGTTACCTTGGTGACACCTGATTTGACATGTTTTTCTGGCATACTGGTTAAAATCAAGTCAAGAGTACTACTTGTGTTGAGAGTTACCCTAGTCGGCTCTTGAATGAATTGCTTTAATTCAAAGAGATCTTCCATATGATATACAGGATTCTTATATAAATCTTCATTCATCTTATAATCTATATAAAAATCCCCGAGGACAATGATCTCCTAGTTTTCAGATTGAGCCATAATAAAATTGTCCAGCAAGGAGAGTCATAGTAAGCCTCATTCGCTTGCGGGGGTCTGTATATGGAGCACACTAGTATAGCTGACACTTTCGATGGTTTTATTTCAATCCAATTCTTCATTTTCTGGAACTTAATCTTTACGATGCTTTACCTTAAAACAATATCTTACGTACAATAACGTTCCCCCTCTCCTTCTGTTTCTATCAGCTCTGAAAACCTGGTAGTCCTGGATTGCAATTTCACTATCACTTACAGTATTATCAAGCCACGTCTCATTTAAAGAGAACACATAGATATTCGCATCATTGGTGATTTTTTCTACCTCATGAAATTTAGGCTGCAAACTTCGAACATTTGAATGGGCAATGAGAAGTTTAAAACGACCAGTGTTCTCACCCTAAGACTTCAGTCTTAGTTCATTTTTCCCACTTTTTTGTGCATTTGGATGTTACTTGTTGTATTTGATCGCTTGACTTCAAAAACCTTTGATGTTTTCTTTTGAGCATTATCTACAGATACACAATCACAATATTCTGGTTTGCATTTATTGCATGTTATCATGCCTTTGCTAAACAAGTTGAACCTATTTCCTACTTTGGTGGTGCTACATGTGACTGACGATCTTCCAGTCACCGCCTGTACGTACACATGGCCAAGTCTCTACCTGTAATTAGCATGTCTGCAATGTTTTTCTTTGTGCGAATAACCACCACTCAGATTGCATGTGATTGGTCCATCAAACAAACATTGGTCAGATAAACGGTCTGGTTCATTACAGTTATAGCAACGAGGCTGGTTGTTTCAAGTTGCCCACCAACATTTCTATAGTGTTCTTTGTTGTTAAATCTTTTTACTGGCCTTTTCTGATCCCAGTGTCCCCTCCCTGTCGCGCACAGCCCGGTTGACTGTTTCTGGCTCGAACGTGGTTGTTGTGGTTGATTGAATTTGTAAGGCTTCCTTTCAGTTCTTTCAGCTTGTGTAGGGGCCTTATACAGATCCAATCCTGACTGACAGTCAATATTTTTCACAAGCCTGTCTGTTCCTACATTTGGCAGATGAAGTCCGCCTGACAGTACTACCAGCGGATCAACTGATCCGTCTCGATATGTCATTGTTAATTCATGATCCACATAGACACAACTTTCTTCAAGGCACAAATTTTTCAGGTCATTATATACATCATATCCAATACTTGATGCATCTTGATCATCTTTTTTAGGACATATCCCTGAGACGAAGACTTGTTTTTTCAATGCCAGGTCTTTGGCACCTTTTATGAGCATTTTCATATCTTTGACAATGTCTTTTGTATTTCTCTTGTCACTGAAGTCATTCGTACCAGCATGGACAATTACTACGGCTGGTGTAACTCCTTCTCGCTCCAGTTGGGCAGCCTTTTCAGTGATCTCAATTATTCTGGCCCCACGAATGCACTCAATCTTGACATCTTTACCAACATAGGGATGAATGTCACGTATCATGGAGTCTCAGAGTATTAACGTGTCAATTTCGTCTTTAAACTGAGCATAAGACCCCTTAAATACAGGCTCATGTGCATTTCTAATACTTGTTGCTGCATGTGTGCATTTTGGTCTCTGTCCCCGCATGTCATTTTTGTCTGCATTGTTTCTCACTGATTGCCAGACATTCTCTTGGTCAATGTTTATACTGTCATCAAGGACAATGCTTTGAGATATATTTTCGATCTCTTGTGCATGTTTGGTTTCAGTGTCGAACAACCTTTCATGCAATCGTCCATTTTCAAGTTTTAGTTCTTGACATTCAGCAACTTTTACTGAAAGTTGTCTCACTAGGTCAATCTTTGCTTGCTGAGGGTTTTTTCAGCGTTGACGAGAATAACATCAACTCTTTAAGTACTGTGTCTACTTTGGGGGGGGGGGGGTGAGCCTACATTGATGACAACACCATATCGCATTCAATTCATCTTTCTTTTCACCCATACACTCATAGTGAAAGTATATCATGCATTGTGTACAATGTATCATGGGAGCCACAGCTCCTTTTTTCTTGTATTTACAACTTTGAATACACTCAGTGGGTTGAGACACACTTTTTTTTTTTTTTTTTTTGCATATGCTGTCCAAGGAGTTTTATTACGTCCACTGTATGAAATCTGTCCAGTGCAATCCCTTTCAAGATTCCTACCAGTGACTTTTACATACTGCTGTCTAAAACCGCCTTTCTATGAAAAAAAAAATTATGGACACTACCGAGAACATTTTACTTTAAATTTTAAGTTTCGGTTCAGTGTTTCTAATTCAACAGCAACCTTCTGTTTTATTGTGTTTCTAATATGGCCGGCAAATACCTATCGTACTTTGAAGTTTTTCAATGAAAGTAAATTACCTTGTGCTTCGACTTACAATTTTACACACGGCACCAGCAAGAACCAATTGGCAACAAGTTCTATGTTTTTTTTACAAACCAGACTCTCAACTTGGACCCTTAATATACATGAGGACTGGTTATAAAATTTAATTTGCATATAAGTATAAAAGGTGCCACACTCCTCGAGATTGCCATTCCTGAGACTTGCGTGGTACAGTAACAATCTTTAAGCAGAATATATATTTTCATCAAGCAAAATTGGTTGGAATTGAATTGTATGTCATAAACCTGGAAGATAACATTATAACACAACGAGAAATACAAAAACACAGCACGGTTAGAAGGTTCTCACTGCAAAATATGGTAATGACTACTAGAAAGTGGTTTTGGACAAAAAACACAAACACAATACATGTATTATAATACAATCTTCATTTAGTCAGATTATGGAGGTAAATCCGCAAAAATTAGTACAAATATATAATTAGCGTGTTTGGATAAAGTGTAGTGAGACAAACTTTTATCGGTTGGAATTTTGAAAAATATCTCAATTAGGAGTGACTTTGTAGCATTTTATATCTCGCTGCATTTAGGGTTAATTTGCCCCAATTTTAATAATAAAAAACGCTGACCTTTCCCATTGTCTAAGTCACCTGTGTGAGATGATTTTCATGCCATCTTCAAGTGTCCATATTTCCCTTAATATTTAAGTTAGAATGACAATATAAAAAGCTTCATGGTTCCTTTGTAACTCACCCAGTTATCTAGGATGTCATTTAGTGTTAGTTGTATTGTGGACTATGTTAATCCCAGTTCGGGATTATTTAACTTGTAAGTCAAAAAATCAAGGAAAATGTACATAAAATATAATCAAATGCAATCATATGGTCTATTTGATGTCATATAAATTACCCAAAGAAATATTGAAAAATAGTAAAATAAAAGTGGACATGAATTCAAGATTGATAATCCTGATTAAGGATTAAAGTCGATTGTTAATCCGGATTAGGGATTATAGTCAATACAAGAAAAAGTTGAAATTTGTTACAATTTCACTTTTTGATAGATTTTGGATGTCAGAAATGAGACTATAAAACATTATCCTCCAATTAAACTTCCTTTTATACTTTATTAAATGTTGATTTCATGTTAATCCAGATTAAGTATTTATGTCTATTTTTAACTAGCCAACTTATACATTGTGAAAAATTGGTAGTTTTTTAAGGGTGTCTTTGTAAATTGACACAAGTGACTCCAGGAATACATCAATCTATCTCAATAAAAAATACCCGACATTCATGATTAGCTTAATCCAGATTAAGTATGAATAAAATATGAAAATTATCGACAGATTGTTGAAATATTGTTTCCCTCTGCATAATCTTAATCCCGATTGAGAATAATCATAATAATCTTGTGTTTCTGACCTGCTTTGTTTCAAAAATGTAAAGACTTTCATAATTCATATCTTATAAAATATTATCATTCAAGTAATGTTTATATTTCAGAGGTGATGCAACCACCCGGATCAATAACATAGAAGATATTGAGATTTTTACAATCCCCATCCTCAGTTTCATTATATTGTAAATATGTGTGACTAATAGGAGTCCTAAAAATTCAGAATGTTCACTAATGTGTGATAAAGACATTTCCATGTAAATCAGTCCAAGTATGTTTGCAGAACCAATCCAAAGTATAATATAATGAAGTGTTAGAATTTCACAATACATATATCCTACTATCTGGGCACATCTGCTGGATTTACTGCATTTGAAATATTCATGTGTACACTATCCTGAAGACGAAGCATGCATATAAAAGGAATTAAGAATTGTAAGTCCGTCTTGCAGGCATTTCTCTTTCTTAATCCATATAGCACAAGAGTAGTGCCCGTGAATAGTGTCACTGGCTGTGCTGTCGATACTATGGCAAGAGCATACACATCAATATATTAAGGACTGTATGTCCATATTGAGGGCATTTCTCTTGCTTAATTCATGTAGTACGACAGTATTGTCCATGAATAACATCACTGGCTCTGCTGTCCATGCCATGGCAAGAGCATACATATCAACCATTGGCAATTGGCACATCCAGATTACCTCGATAAATGTCCACAACAACTTCCTATGCTGCTAAGTGGTACACAGACTGGTCTTCGTATTGAAGACGGAACTCATTCGTGTCACTCACAGAGTCTGTGATCTGTCCTTCATACCATTCTACTTTCCCACCCTCTGTAATCCAACGTTGGACTAAGTTAATGCCTGTGAGGCTGCTCTCAAGGGAGACTACTGCTAAGCAGTAGATAGAGGTCCACCATGTTGTCTGGTACTGGAATTTTCATCAAATGTTCATTAAGTTGCTGAACCGTGCATTTGCCAATACCTATTTTTTTTTTATTGGAAACACACTTCAGTATTTTTGTCCGGTTGTTAATCTGGCACTTGACTGCTGCTGTTACTTTTGTATTTGTTAAACGACTGAGTTTCTGATTTTTTTATTTATATTCATTCAAAGTCTTCCATATCCAAACATGTCTTCTACTAATTCTTCAATACGCTGTCTTTCTTTGTCTTCCTTTTCTATAACCCCTTTCTTGATTGTTTTAATCTGTCACTTATCACTGCCTCCATCACTTTTTTCTGGTCTCTCTAGTCATCTGCCTCTTTTTGTGTAAGCCACGTGCCGGTCTTATTCACTTGGAACATTGTCTTGGCATTGATGTAGCCAAGTGAGCCCTGCGAGCTTGTGCATTTTCCTGTTCTGCCACAGCAAAGTTTCCTCACCAACTATGTTCGTGCTGGCAAAGGACTCAGCGTGGAGCATCAAGCCAGGAGTAGGGGAATGGTAAGTTCCACCGGGCAGCTGGGTTATCAATTTCTTCTTAATCACCTGCAGACAACTTCCATATACATCTTGCAACAACTGTGCTGTTTGAGAGTCACTGCTGCATGACTGGACCAAGGAGGTAAGTACTTCTTCACATTGAATGGGAATACAGGCCAAAATGCAGGGGACATCTGCTGCCTTTAGAGGTGTAGCATCTTGTGACCACTTTGCCATGTTTTCCTCTGCCTCCATGAAGAACGGATTCATCTCCAGGACGGTGTGGCTTTCTGCAACTAACTGCATCCACGGAGCAGTGATGAGCTCTCCCCCCCCCCCGACCTAGAGCTCCCAAAGTTTTTGTCAAGTACTCCAATTGCAACGCGTTCACCACGGCATGGTGAACCTCATGTCTCTGTGGATAAACACTTGTGAAAAATTCTAGAATATGTGGTGCATAATGAAACAGAGTTCCACTTGACAGAAAATACACTTGGAAACGATTCCCAACAGATATTGGATAGATCACTGTGCGACCATTTTCAGCCTCTGGAACTTTGTGCTTTTAACGTTATGGCACACTTAAATTGATTTAATGTCCCACCCTTCTTTTCCTCTAGCTGACGATCTGTAGCACCTGTCTATCTGTCATAGTGTTGGTGATATTATCCAGCACCTTGAAATCACAGCTTTGCTTGTCACCTGTGATCCCGACTGCTGTCATGCTATCAACAATTGTTTCAACATAGTCAGCTGCATCTCAACTGGCTTGCTGCCGTAGATCAATTAGTAATGTCTGACTATTTGTGCTCACCTCAACTTCAACTAAATAGCTTGCTTTTTTGGTAGTCCCATCATATTTTGATATGGTCTCTACCTCTCCATAAAGTGCTTCTTTGATCTGTTGGCATGACAGCAACTTCATCTCTCTTACCATCATGTTTTGCCTGCCATAGCAGGGCAAACTGCCCAATTTCTTTGCCTGTTAGGGCTTTCATCACCTTGTGTAAAGCTTTGAACATATTTCTCTGGGATACCCCTAAGTTTTGTAGATGGAAACAGGCTTCACGAATACCATATGTAAAAGTCTTGCCGTCTGTTTTGGTTTTTATGATATCAGCTTCATCTTTACTGTTACATTTGGCAATGTCCACTTCAGCCTCTAAATTTCTAATTTCTTGCTTTGCAGTCTCTGCTGCTGCTTTGCTGCTGCGTCAGCTTGGAAAGTCACTGGAATTTTCTTAATAAAACTGTATGTGTGAGTTTTTCCCCTTCCTTGTCTGCTTCTTTCTGTCTGTCTTTCCTTTGCAGGGTTTTTTTTTTTTTTTTGTTTTTGTTGACAAAGTGTGCTTGGTTTCAACAAGATCTTTCTGTATCTAAAAGGTCTTAGAGTTGGAATTTTCCTGGTACGTTTTCTTCCACGTGTCAACTGAGCTGGCTTTCCATTTCAGTGCTTGCTTCACATTTCTTGGATTGTACAATTTCAGTTTCTCCTTTAACATTAGCAACTGCTTTTGTAGTTTTAAGTTTTCACTCAACAAATGTTTGTTTTCATATGTTACTTCTTGTACATTGCATTGTAGAATTTTGTTTTCTTGTGCCAGTTTGTCAATAGTTTCACTTGTAACTTAATTCCTAAACATATCTATTTTGGGAACTTAGGGGGCACAGTGTCCATTTGAGTCTGTTCACTTTCAGCTTTCCTCTTATGTGTCTTTCCTGCTGTTTCTGAAAGCTGCCACTGTTTTGCTAGAAAGTGTTCAACTGTCAGGCCACATTCTTTTATTTAGTCTTCTTACGGGATGTATGCTGTTCCTTCACCTTTGAAATATAGAACTGCAGGGTAGTAGGTGGCATACTCGACAAGTCCGGTTGAAAGACTATTTCAAATGCATCTTCAATCTCCATCCAAGTTAATTTCTTATTCTTCTGGACATATGAATATATTTCAAACACAACACCATTGGGTACTTGCTCTGGTTTTACCTCCTTCAGGGTTTTGAGAAAGACATCTGGTGAGCCAAGTCGAATGCTTACGGCTGCACATGCGCTCTCCTCTGGGTCTCCCATCTCCAATGCAGTGAAAAAATTAAATCAATGTGTTCATTACATTCTGTAGACAACAATACTATCAGAATATTTCTACTTAAAGTGCACTTGATTTTCTTTTCTTGTGGTGGTGGGAGGGGGTAATGGTGGGAGTGTTGTTTCTGAAAGACAGAAGGAAACATGGGCATAGAAGCCTACATTTCGTGTGGACAAAAATGAACATTGCAATCACAAATTCAGTGATTTTCCATGGTAAATCAATTGCAATACGAACCAATGGGCCAAATCAGAAGCAGGATGAACCAGATCATAAACCCAATTGCAAAAGTCTAAAATGCCAATGTGGCGGCCATCATGCTCGCCAACCCAAACAGTGGAACCTTCCAGGTATCAAATTTTCTGCAACCTAGAAAAGTACCGTTGCATGGATGTATGGCCATAATTTATATATCATATGAAAGTGAAGAACTGTATATTACGTTTTCGAACCTTAAAATACTTTCCACAAAATACCATGAATTTGTACCATTGAAAATCCTGAAAATGTTGTGATTTTGTTTACTCATTTACAAAAGTACACAGAAGCTACCCAAGCGTGTGACATCACGAAACCTTGTCTCTGATTGGTCACTTTTCAAAATAGAACAAATATAAACATTATTTGCATGAGAAAAGCGCCACCAGCTGTAACTGATATGCCTAGGTCATGATGTATGCAGTCATGTCTGCAAAATGTTTTGCACTAAAGGCATATAGAGTTGCAATTTGGTTTTTGCACTCATATTTAAGATTCAGGTCAGCAGATATTTCATATCCAGCAGAAACTTCAAGGTCTTGATTCACCAATTCCTCACTTAATTCTGGATCTTCTGCATAGAGCAATTGACCTATGATATCAACCATGCTAATCCCTATGCATCACTGAGACAAGAAAAATGTACAGCGCTGTCCGCATCATATGTTATGCAAGCTCTGTACCCTGTCTTTGTTCCGAATATACTCATGTGCCCAAGCTAGCATGAACTTTTCTATGCTATCAACAAAAGGTGCCATTCCTAGAGGGTCGTTGTATTCTGTACATCCATGTTCAAACCTTTAGGACACATACACTGCCACCCAATGCTGTCTTTCCTTTGTTGATGGAGTGGTATTTGTCACATACAACTCTGCATATTGTGGTGCCTTAAGAAGCTTGCCAGAGGCATATATGCCAGTAAATTAAGATCTTGTTACCGGTTCCTGTCTGCCTAACATATCTGTAATCGTGTTGGTATCCAGTTTGGAAGTCTGTGATTACATTTCTTGTTTTGTAGATCTCTACTACATTATTATAATTGGCATACATGATCATGCACACGGCTGATGTGAGGGCATAAGCAAATGTTCACAACCAAATTCTCACTTCCCTTCTTTATGAGCTGATAGTCGCATGAAAGGTTGGGTGTCAAGTCAAAGGCAAAGAGAGTATAACTCCTTGCACAGTCTCTGGTGTGATATCATTTGCATAATCTTCCTTGAGCTTTCCAGTCCCCCAGCAGAGGCTTAGAAATTCCTTGGTGTATATGCCTCCTGCACAGTTGAGTCTGAACTGTTCCAGCATATCACCCCCTACTGCTTGTGACACGTTTGTTCAATTGTAACGCTTAAAACGGAAAGGTTTCTTGCTGAGTGAGCCATCTCAAGCATCGCTCTCCATAAAATCTATGATGATCTTTCTTGGAATTTCATCTTTCAGCAGATCCAGCACATGTGAAAAGTAATATTACTAGGCAACACATACGTCCGGATAACACCACTCCTATAGGATACTTGGTTGTGCTGGATTCTAATGCTCTTGCATGCCCTATAAACACTCAGGCTTCCAATCTTACCTTGGGTACACAAAGAATGGCTCTGTGTATGTGGGTGACAAACATAGCAGTGGCTGAAGACATCAAGTGAAATGACGATGTTGACCTTTGAAGGTTAATTCTAGCAGCAACACCATTCAACAGAAGTCTGTCTTGATTAAGTATGCCAATATTCAGATTTCCCATCAGTTCTACTAACTTGGAGTCCCTGGTTTGTTTGCTTCTTCTGTTGAAGCCATTGACATTTGTGGAATGTTCTTGGCGGTAGTGTTAAAGTGCTCAGTTTTGATTCATCCATCTGTCCAGCAATGTCAACAGACCATACCACTGTAGCTGACTGTTTTTGGCATCACCTGTGTAGGAGACTAAATTTTCCATATGTGCTCGGTATGCATAGTCTGAAGAGTGGTTAGTGACATTCACGTTATTCAACTGTACTTCTAGACTTCTGAATAAACTGTGCAACCAGTTGTTCACTGGTCCAACATCGGTAGGATCATCAAGGTCTGTGCCATCCTCTTCAGTAATTTTCACTCACAGCAGCAAACTAGTGTTGTTTAAGTTCATGTATTTATCTCCAGATTCGTTGATTTCAAACTGTATGGGAGTATCATTGTCCAAGGAGGTGACGGGATGATGGGGATCCCATGATCTGTCTTCTACTCCAGTCTGGGTAAGTGGTAACATGAATATATATCTAGCTCAGACTTGCTGCTGAGTGTACTCTTTTCATATACTAATGAGGTCATCTTGACAGGTCAGATGACTGCTTGTCTTTTCTTTTTACTTGACTGTTTTATTGCTGGCTACCTTCTGCTTTTATGTCGTCTTTGTGATTGAACAACTGTGTCCATAAGATTGGTGCCAAGTTGCCTTCATCTCTTTCCTGCTGAAGTAGTTGTTTGCCCCCTTACTGCTGAAGTTTTGATATCTTAACCACTCACAGCATATTTGCCAATCCCACGGAAAAATTCAAAGCCTCTTGTCCAATGGTTTTGGATCCAGATTTCAAACATGAGGCTGTAGATCTGAACAGGCCCCCAAGAACACTACCTATACCATGCCCCTTTTGTATTCCAGAACCTTTGTAAACAAGAATCTGGTGACCAGCCTGATTGATTTACTAATTTTGTAGACATTGTCAGCAGGGACAACATACTCAGTAGATTTTCGTTTCATGGCAGTAGTCTTTATCGTCTAGGTGGAAAGAAAATTGCTTGACTTCTATCAAATAGGATTGGATGACCAGTCTGACATGCCATTTTTATGGTTATGACATATAACCTTTTAGTTTTTACAGGTTGATAAAGTGGTGTATTGTTAGTTATTGTACTCTGCTTGTCATGTTCCCCTGTGACTTTAACATTTCGCAGAATTTGGGCCAATGTATCTCCAATCACTGCAAGTTCAACCACATCTGTATACACAAATATGGAGTGTGATCCTGCGTCCAAATCTACTTGGCATGAAGCTTCGGTGCATAAAGGTACTTTGGTATCATCAGTACCAGAGCTGAATTTCCACTGCTCAATCCAAGGACTTGACAAAGCTCTCCACTTAAAATTTCCAGCTCTACATATGGCAATGTCATCCCTATCGTCATTTTGTGTGTATTTTTCTTGTACATAAAGCTGATGCCATCGTCTGCACAAGCATTGTTCAGCAACTTTTTCAATGTACTTGGATTTCCGTTGAAAAAACTTTCTTTAATTTGATTGGTGAGTACGCACCCTGATTACCTGAGTTTTCCATTTTGAGATGAGCATGAGCAGGTGGGATGTCATCCCAGTTACAGGGATATGATAACTCTGCCAGGCCACCTTCATACAATCCACGTATTTCTACGACTTTTGGAGGTTTACCCTTGAATTAATGTTACAATATTATCTCAAAAGTACTCCTTTCAACTGTCAGAGGGAGGGTTAAGTAAAATTCCGTCATTATTCTGATTTCCCACAAATCTATAGTGAAGAGTTGCTACTAAGGCTTTTACCGAAACAGCCACGGTCATTCCCCCAAGGAAAGCTAGTGATATACCAACAGGTCTTGTCAATTTCTTCACCCTTTAAAACTTTTACTTAGTACACACCTGTTCTAGGTACATACTTGTCCATGCCAAAAACTTCCTCTGTCCATTGAGCCTGATACCCTTTTTAAATGGTCCCTTGGTATGCACTATTTGAACAATCTCACCCATTTTCAGTTTTGGTGCACCTTTCTTCTTTTCTCTGTGCAGTGGCATGTCTCCATACTGCATAGCCCACAGATCATCATCACTGACATGTTCCCTTGCATATCGTGGTGTTATACAGTTCTGTGAGGAGTGTGGAGAATGCTTGCAGACAGTCAGCAAATTGCGTAACACATTGATGTACCTATGAGTAAACCAATGAGAAAAGCATCGCAACATCCTCTCTTTGGGGGTAGGATTAAACCTCTCAAACATTGCTGCTTTGATATCTTCATTTTTAGTAGCAAAAAGGTTCTATTCCAAACTGCCTCTTAAGGTGTTGGAAAGAAGAATTAATAAACAGCTTTTATCACTATTTGAGCATCATATCATTTCAAGTTGTGAATTATTAATTTGGAGTTGGAAGTTTCTATGTGGTAGAGTGCAACCTCATCTGCTGACTCGTATTCTCTTTTACCCTTAAAGAGATTGTCCAACATGTTTTTTGTCTTCTTACCTTTGAGGTAAGCCTGTATATCAGTGTACATGCAAACTCCTGAAGGAATGTGAAGGCTCTCTTTCATAGTTTGAGTGCCTTGGCTTTCATTGAGTGGAACAATGATAGACTCGAAATCAGCATCAATTATAAAAGATGTGGGCAATTTGTTTCTTTTATTCTTGAATCTACAAATGTTGCCTGGTTTTGGCACACTAATCTCTGTAGTTCAAATGTCTTGCATGTTTGTTATTGTTCTGTTGAATTTTGTTCTTTTCCAAAAGCTGTTTTGCTCGACAATCCTCACAAGAATGATTGTACTGCCCATAAAAGTTGGGTGTATCCTATGTTCAGTTGGACCACTTTGGTGAAAGGTGTGATGTGTGAGAATTTGCAGGGTGTATTTATAGTAAGTGACAAATGTTCTCGAACCAGGTGAGCATGGGAAAGGAATCACCTGTGTCAATCATGCTGACAAAAAAACGAGATGTAATTTAAAAGAGATACGTGAACATGCTAGAACCTGGGGAGCATAAGAAAGGTATAAACTACATCAATCAAACTGACAAGAAACCTCTAGAAATCTAATTTTAAAGAGGGAAGTGAACACTCTAGAACCAGGTGAGCGTGGGACAGGTATGACTTGCATCAATGGTCCTGAGAAGAATATTCCAGGCTATCAAAAATGCTCTAAAAGTTTTTGGACATCTCCAATTATTTCATTCAATCTGTTGACTTCACCTTTACCCTGGTATAAGGAGAAGAATGCAGAAGACCAGATAACCTGGCTGTGTCAAAATGTGGTGTTACTCAAATCTCAGTGAGGAATATCAAAAGGAATGTAGCTTTGATAGCAAATTCTTCACACAGTGCGGGAATTTGTGGTTCGGCATATTCTCACAAAACTGCTGAATATCCACATTTAAAAACATTTATTAGTTGTAGATCAAGCAATAAATGAATACTGCATACAAATGACTCTTAGAGTTTTATATTGTAATGTTAATCTGTACTGGAATTTTGCGACCAGTTCATGGTTTCATTTATTTGCAACATCACTCAGATCTATTGAATCAAGGCCCTGCATTTGACTTGAAAAATGACATTTTCCCATGATCTGGTGGCATTCAAGCCTTTTTATTACCTTAGCCTTTTAAGAGTAAAAAGCATTTACAAAAGACAGGCTATCCGGCTGTTTACAATCAAGTATCAACATTTTAAGTGGAAAAATACAGTCTTCCACTTAACTCTCGTGATCTTTGACCCTATAATAATAATAATAAGTTATACAAGGTAAAAATAAAGTGACTATTAACTGTGCTGAATGATTCTGTGCCACTCTTTCAGATGTAGCATAATACAAATTCCTTCAGAATAAGTTCTAGAAATCATTAAAACATTTTGAACAGATTCTTTTCCCATGGGAAAAGATGCATTTTTTCTTGATTGTTCTCAACCCGGAATATTCTGCTGAATCTACTGTATGAAGACAGTGATTTAGTTCTCAACCTTCATTTCTCATCGAAACATGGTGGCTACTAATAGCCTAAAATTAACAGACCTGGAGTCTGAATTGTATACTTAAAACACCCTCAAATGATGAATCAGTAAAAGCAATAACCAGCATGCTGGACAGTGTCATGATTCCAGCTAAAGGAGGAGTAGGAAAGAGTGGAAAATCGGAAAACACCATGAACACACTTCTTTACAAGAAAGAGAGCACAGACAACAAAAGGAGTGAAAATACAAGAAACCAGATTCAAGAATGATGGTAAAGGATCATGTCTGTTACTTGTCAAAGTGTGGATGTGTTTTTGTTCCGCATGAGTATCATTATCAAGTGTTGTAAAGTTTTTTGGTGACCTTTGAATTATACCCTTTTTAAAGCAACGAGTGTGGAATTTCTGACTTGGCCTAAGTGTGCTTTTAACAAGTTATAACCATCTCAACATTCACTGAGTATCACTGTCAAGTACACAAGTATTTTTGTGCCCTATGACCTTAACCCTTTTAAAGCAGCATGTGTAGGATTGGTGACTCCACCTAACTGCTGCTATAACAAGGCACAACCATCTCAACATTTTCTTTCTTTTCAGCTCCACAATATATCTACACATGGAAAAAAAAATCATAATTAGCTTGACTGTCCAGCCAGTCATTATCCTGGGAGGTTTCCACTTCCAAGATTATCAAGCAGCAGCCCACCAACCACCACCACCACAGCAGCCACAATCTAATAATGACAATACAAGCGTCATGAGCTTAGACTGCAAGACATTTTCACAGCATACCAGATCCCTTAGATTATTTTTTCCTTCGATAATGAAAGCACCCCAAATGTCAACAGTAGTGCAGATGTACTGTATACCTATAGGTTTAACAGGGCAGACTCTCTCGATAAAGAAGTGTTCAGTGTTGGCTCGCAAATATTTACTGATATAAGCAGTGCTGTGCAGGAAAATGTTGATGCTCCATTCGAACTGCCCATCCACAGCAGGGAGGAGGGCAATACCAGAGCTTTAAACATGTGCGAGGAGGATCCCATCTGTGCCCCCTGCTTCATGGGCAGATACAGTGACCTGGAAGATGAAACTGCTGCAGAAGAATTTCCATGAAATATTGGAATATTTGTCCTTAGACTGTTACACTTATATATATTATCATTATTTTTTAAAAGTCATTGTAGAACCACAAAAAAATTCTGCTATACAAGACCAAAAACGGACAAAAAGAAGAGGAAAACACCAAAAAAATGATCCCTTCTAGGACGACATGCCATAACGATTTGGGTGGTGTTAGCCTGTCTATTGCCTTTCCAGCATTCCCACGATGTTGTCCTACAAATACTTGCATTGTTACAGGTAAAAGAGAAGAAAAAGGCTGGCACACGAAGGTAAGACCTTGTTTTCTTTTCCAAATCCCATTTGGTTCCTGCCCTATGGTCATGTGACTGTTGTCGTTGAATGAGGATACCGACACACTAGTGCATGAAGACAAGCCACGTGAGCAATCAGTATCCATGATTTCGGGGTCATCAAGTACAAAGTGAGTTAGGTCTCATTCTCTTTTCAAAGCACTCTCAGTTCCAACCCTATGGTCACTTGACTGCTCTTGTACAATGGGAAGACAGGAACATTGGTGCATGAAGACCAGTCATGGGACCGTTCTCGACCAATCAGGATCCAGGATTATAAAGTGTGAAATGGTCCAGAAGCCTCTCTACCACACCACTGAGGGAAAGGGTGGAAAAGTGACATCATTACCCAAAAATATTTATATGTGGAGGGCCTACTGTCACTAATGGTGTGATATAATCGGTTCCCATAATGTCAGTGCTTCCTGTATGTGTTCCCTATCGGTATCACTCATCTGTTTCGGTAAAATTTTCAACACTCACTTTTATTTATGTTCACGTTTAACGTTTTTTTCAGACCAGCCAGTATATTTCAGTTCATATTCATTGTGATTTTTTCATGCTTTTGATTCTTGGAACATTATGTTATTGAATCTCGGAACGTTACATTTCAAAATGTAAATAGTGTAAACTGTACATTTCAAAATGTAAATAGTGTAAACTGTACATTTCAAAATGTAAATAGTGTAAAATGCGCATTCGTACAACTACGTCATTATCGCAGATTCCCTTAATCCCATGGTAGGCCCTACGAAGGGCAAGAATTGCGTGCAGCAGTTCTTGCATCGGGAAAGCAACCTCAATAATTGTTGATTGTAACAGATACACTTCCTTTCGTTTGTATTAACATTTACAACCCATTAGTTCCTATTTCTGATCCCATCCTGTGTCACGCACGGCACTGGGCCCAAGTCACAATATGAGAACTGCATGAGGGCCGTACTTGAGGAAATGATAAACACAAGTGGACAAACTTGCACAAAACTTGCTAAGAAAAGAGAATAGGAGAGAAAAAGTGACATCATTACCCATCTATATTTACATTCTTTGGACTGCCTACTGTCACTGATGGTGTTATACAATTGGTTTCCAAGAGGTACCTATTTTGAGTTTGGTATATACTCTAGCTGACTCTCGGGATGCACCCTTTTACTACAAATCACTCTTTGAGACATGTACCACTAGGGTGTCCATTTATATTTTTTACCTGTAACACATTCCCAACTGATGCAGTGTTAAGTCCACAAGTGGAAAAGTGTAATATACACTGACTTGTGTAATACGAGCAACACTGTGGTGTGCCTATGTGTGCCCGCGCTCATGCGTGTGTTAAGGGGATAAAGTGGGTATTTTCTTCAAGTGTGATGCGGAATTTTTATTTCCTGTGATTTGTGAGTACGGAACATCATTTCATGCGATTCATGAGTGTGGGGAAAACCATTTAGTGGGAAATGTGAGATGGAACCAAAATTATCAGTGAAACTTGATGAAACCGCCACACCTATGCCAGGAAAAAGAGGAATGGAAACACAGTTCTCTTTGGGAAAGACTAAACTCATCTTAAACTTTGAATCCTTGCCCAATTAAACTCCATCAGAAAAGTGAGATGAGTGTGCTTCCCCAGCATGTGGGGTTTATTTTAATCAGTGATGAAACCAGCACATAAAAATCACTTTTGCCATCATGATCATGATAGAAAGTGCAGAGTAAATCACTTCGAAATGGTCTCCGATTACACATTTTAATGCAATAATGGGCAAAGAGAATGTCACTACCTTGGTAGCAGACCCTTCCTGGGGAAATTACTAACTTTTTCGCACGAGAGGGTATTTCCAGTTCATCTCGAGTTTTTAATCACTGCCATGTTTATCTACGTCAAAGCCAGTGAAGTGAGTATGCCTCCGGGGCACGTTATTTTTTTTATCATCAGTGATGAAACCAACACATAATAATCACTCTTGCCATCATGATTATGACAGGAAGCGCAGTCTAAATCACTCCCCAAATGGTCTCAAATTGCACATTTTAATGGCTTTATATTACTGCTCTTAAGGGTAGGTTGAAATGAGGGGAAAAGAGAATGTTGCTACCTAGATAGCAGACCCGCTCCTGACGAACGTATTCACCTTTGCTCCCGCAAGCGTATTTCTACAGGTTTTTTCCAGCTCCAAGTCCCAAGAGTCTAGTTGTACAAATGCTTGTCGCAGGTGGGGATTTAATCTTAATTACGGTTCTGGTAAACTAAGCTGTGCGACAAAAATAGACCAATTATTCTCTATTCTCCATGTATATGGAATGCATTCTGAGAAGTCTTTTATATACAACAATGCAAACTTACTTTGAACAAAATAAAAACGTTGTGCAGGTCTTGCTGGAAGAATGTTGAATTGACTGATAAAAACTAGTTTAAACTGTTTTGCTGTCCTGTATCTCCTCTTAACCCACCAGCAAACTAGATGGAGCTGACAGTAGCTAGCTGACTGGTCATTCTTTTGTAATGTATGATCGACCTACTTTATCTCTCCGCCAGCGCGCATGCGCTATTTTAATGTTATCTTAATGTTAGTATCTTAATAAAGCGACCATTATAGGACGTTTATTACTGAGTCAAGAGTGGCATTCTTTCTGCTCAGCCTCCCAGACAGCAGGTTGTAACACAAATACAAATAAAAATCTTTATTGCACATTCACTGAGTTGCAATAAAAAGAAGAGGGGAAATATAAATAAAACATATATACAAGTACAAATACATAGAAATATATGACATAGTCCTACAGACAGTGTCTCAAAGATGGACATAGACTCAGAATGTTGCCTTGAATCGTGTCTAACTTCCGTACAGTGCTCTCGGCGTCAAACTGGTTGATTTCATCACACACCTTTTTATGTTGACAATTCAATTGAACTTGACCATTACGGCACTAAAATTTTGGCTGAAACTTGCTGTATTAAAGTCATCAACAAACTTTTATCGTCGCCTTATTTGTCCTATTTTTTCAATATACATTCAATCTTTGGGTATTTCTGCATGCTTTTTACTGGCATGAATACGAATACCAATACGAATCATTAATGACCAAACCAGTGTACACTTATCAGCTTACGATCAATTGACAAAACACACATTAATCCTAACTTAGCTATGGAGAGAGAGAAAAAATAAAATGAACTGGCTTAGGTAAAATTATGATAAAAGTACTCAAATAAAACACACAAACAGGTATCATCAATAATTGCCAATAATGACATTCCAGTGTCACCGACCATCCACAATATCATATTTATATGATTTAGTACCAATCCAAATCATAGATGGTGCCACCAGCTTGAGTCAAGAGTGGGCTTAGCCTCTTAAAGCAATGAGAGGACAAAGGCTGTGCTAAAATGTGTTACAGCTAGGAATTAGCTGTTGGGAAATCTTTGCGTGAAAATTTTATTATTGAAAGTGATAACATGAGATAGAAATTGTCCCCTTGATAATAACCTATAATGATGTTGAACAGTACATCAGGTGGTAAGGTCGTTACAACAGAACACCTGCAGACAAAAGAATTTGCTGTTACGGCCTGAGAGAGGAAGTCGATGTTGATTCCATTTCATGATAAAATGGTCAAAGTCACATTCAGTCCGAACCACCCTCCTGATACACTGAGGGAATACAAGTTTGAGTCCTTATCTGATTACGATTAATTGACCTTCCTTATGAACCGTACTGATGGGGACATACATGTGATAAATAAGGTACTAAATTATGTAAACTCTGCCATGGAAATAAGGCTAAATGGTAGTATGGGCAGTCAAAATTAGGACCTTTTAGTTTACGTATCTGTAGTTTAACTTTTCTTGTTTTGTTTTTTGTTTTCTTTCTCTGTGATTCCAGCAAGCCCAGGGCAGATACTGAGATGTAGCCAGGGCCTTGGTTAGTCTGTAACTATTTCAAGTTATTCTCACCAGATGCCAGTGAGATTATATGATAAAGTTCCCCATGGTGAAATTAAATGGAGGAAAAAAAATCTGACCTGTAAGTATTTAGGGCAAGAAGTCAATACAGAAAAGTCATCTTCAACCAGTCCAGTGGTACAGTGCTGGCAATATCTTTCACCCCGAGCTATTGTAGGAGGGTGTATCTGCCCACTTCACATTGAACTATATCCACACTGGTTCTAAATCTTATTATGTATTTCCTTCCCTGAGTGGCAGGAATACTCCAGATGTAATTTTTCATACTAAATTGTGTCTTGAATCGACAAAATACGTGCAGTTAATTCTGCCCCAATCGTCAGAATTTATGTGATCTAACCACAGATTTTCACATTTCTAACCATCAGTTCATTACGAATGTGACATGATTTTCCACCCTGTTCATACCAAATTTCAAAAAGGTCAAATGCAAATATTTTTTTTCATGAGTGATATCCAGCTAGATTTTGGGATTATCTAATAAGTCTTATAGCAATCGAGATAGCTTTTCCTTAATCTGTGTTGGGGGTTAATATCACAAATTCTTAACCAATTGCTGAATCTATGACTGAAAATATTAATTAGGAGAGGAAACGCCATACCTCACATTTCACAGCCAGACTTCGGGATCTTTTATGAATTTCACAGCCAGACTTCGGGATCTTTTATGAACACCGAATATGAATTTACATAATGCGTTATTAAGTTTTTTAAAGTACGTTCCTTCACAAATTGAAAGGAAGTGGTATTCATTGAGATTTTGAAAAAGTAAGGGGCATATTCCTCACTGCCATAACGGAGTAAAGGCAGGACAAGGGAGTCAAACAGTTTCATGCCGACAACAAGGTTGTCCCTAATGTTGCACAGTCTAAGTTTGAAATATGTCCATTGAGCCTTGTCTATTAAATTTGTATTGCCTTTTGCATGTTTCCAGATGCTGTAAAAATGAATCCTAAATTGCAATATTCTTGAGTTATTCCCACCAGATTTCCGCTTAGAGTAAAGTGAACCTTTTGATGTTGTAAAACCTTTTATTTAAAATTAGGCTTTTATTTTTCTGAACATTCGCTTGCAAGTTCCAGTACTTGTAATATAAATCAAGTTTATCCAGTGATATTTGGAGTCCATTAGCAGATTCTGATGGAAGCATTAAGTCATCAGCATACAGGAGACAGGTAATATTAGTGTTCAACACACTCACAGAATCGCATGTATCATCAAATTCCTCTGGCAGATCTCGCATAAATATGGTAATTAGAACCAGGTTTGAGATACTACTTTATTTTACACCCTTCTGGGAAGTTAAATAGTCTGTCATGCCGTCTTCCATTTTTTGACACAATAGAATACTTCCCTATACGTCACATACTGCATCCAGAAAGGGGCCACAAATGCCTGCCTTAACAAGTTTATAAATTAAGACTTTACGCCATACAAAATCGAACGCTGCCTCAAAATCCACAAAACCAACAAATAAATATTTTCTTGCAGCTTATTTATATATTTGTCAATTCGATTTTTCAAGGTCAAAATGTGGCCACTAGTAAGACAATTTTTCTTGAACCCGATCTCATGAAAATGGATCGAATTATTAATTTCTAGAAATGTGATAAGCCTCAAGTTCAGAATCTTACAAAACACTTTAGAGAGGGTACTAGAAACAATTCCTCGATAGTTTTCAAGCTCAGGGGGTCTCTCTTTTTATGCAGAAGTGTCATTGAGTTATATCGCCACTCATCCAGGAAAGGTCCTTTCGTCAATAAAAGTTTGAATAATTTTTCAGCACTGGAACTAAATGTAATTGGCCCACATTGAGCTTTTCCACAAAATTAGGTCAGTCCCAGGGCCTTGCCCTTTTTGATCCGTCTGATTGCTGAAATTATTTCAGAGTCAGATATATGGAAGCTGGAGTTATCAAATGTGTTCTTGTTTTCCATAATTTATGTGTTCATTTCACTTAAAAAGTGAAATTTTGTCTCTGTCATACGTTTTTTTAAAGTTCAGGTCCACTCATCTGCAGATGTTGGGTTACTTAAATGCTGTTTATCAAAGTATGTTAGTTTTTGGAAAAGATTTGAAAAATACAGTTGGGCCTTTATCTTTCATTATTTTAATATGGTACACAATATTGCTTTGATATTCAAAAGTTTCTTGTTAACAAGTTTTTTGTATTGCTGGGGAAGAAGTAGAACTGATGGAAAAAATGCTGGTTTTGTGGATAGGCCTTATGCATTCTCGCCATGTATTATTGGTTTTTCGTAAACATGATATGCTGTCATCATAAAACCATTTTATGTTTTTCTTCCTTTTTTATTTTGAAACATTAGGATTTGTTTGACCTTTTGTAGGCAATTTTGCCAACTTTTGCACTCCCGTGAAAATTTTTATTCAGCATTTATACAGAAGTATTGATCACCTCGGCAGTAGTAATGTTACTACAATTTAGACTCATGTAATCAACAAATTTAGAAATAGTTGCCATAAATTGCTGCTTCAAACTTTTTGAAATCCCAAGCAACCTATCTAAAAAAATCAAATTTGTTAATTTACAAATATTGGCCATAAAAGAGGGTCTAGCGCATTCACATTTTATAACCAACATGGCTTCTGACACCACACAGTCCAACTTACAGTGTGTATTTGAATTAGTTCTAAATTCGCCTAAAAGGGGTGCTGCCCATCCTGTTCATGGTTGACCACCCACATCTTGGGGTCACTTTCTATGACTCGCACTTTTCCTCCATAGATTAACATGGGGAATTAGCACATATAAATTTAACCTCTCTATATGTTGCCAAATAAGCATTAAACTTTCATTTTATCGCACCTGGGTGTATTTCAAAGATATGTACTTCAGGTAGATTAGACGATGATGAGTCCAAAAATCGCCCTCATATGCAGGGTGAAACGTTTAGGTTCACTTAAATGTTATGGGCTTTGCTGACACACCGCACCTCAAATGATATGTGTTGCTAGGTGCTACAAACATGGATCAATGGAACTAAAGGCCGTGTGTCAAGAAATTGAACCAACCCAGATCACCCATATTGATCTCGTTAGAAATGAACATTACAAATGACAAAATTTAATCTACCCCTTTCTTGAATTGTGAGACAGAAAGACCATAATCTGATGTCAAACACATATTGTGTATATGATCAGCAAGGGACAGTTGTAATTACATTGTATTTTACTGGAGCAATAATCAGGATTTTGGGAAACAATTATGGAAATAAGTCCAGTTTGACAGTGACCCCAGGAATATGAAAATATGATCAAAATTCACATTATGAATCCTGAAGAAAGACAGTTTAGTATAGACCCATATCTTTTACATGGATTGCAAAACAGGCCAAGCCTATATTAATCACTCTCCATGGCACAGATTATGGCGTATACTTCCTACCTGCATGTTTTGGTGGAGGAAACCGAAGGACTCGGAGAAAACCACCGTGCACAGTCAGAGCGGTAGGAACTCTTTCCACATGCTTCCCCGGCCGTGAATCGAACCCTGGCCGCAGAGGTGAAAGGCGAGCATGTTGCAGCTTGGCCAACCGTGCACCCAAAAGAAAGTTAGAGGGAGAAACAATTGCAATCCTATCTAATATATCGCAATTGAATCTTATTTGTTTGCCACAGAAAAGAAAAAGGACTGTTAATGTATTAACATATCTCATCCCCAATGGTTGCATAAAAGTTATATCATTCTATTAAAAATCTAGTACACAACACCCCAGGGTGTTTTTCAAAGTTTGAACCATCGAGGACCAGTGCTTACTCCTTGGCAAATGTCTGGCAACCCCTACAGGTCATAAGCACATGAACACAATACAATTCTCCTCTTAAGTAGTTTCAAGCTAATCACGTAATCTTGTGCGCCCCAGATGACATTTATTTGTCATTTTTGTCAAAAGAAGGCTGAGAAGGAATGTTTTGAATTCTCTCGCAAAAATTTTACCCTCCTCTACAAAACTTTCTTTCTTTATCGAATAATATTATGATGGCATGATGCGTAACAAGACGGGGTGCATGAGAAAAAAGCCAAAAATATCATTTAACCTTCTTTCGTAAATACTTTTGCGTTCCCATGCAGTTTTATGTTCTTTCGCTAAAAAACTTGAGTGTTCCCAGGTAAAGCTATTGCATTCCTTTATAATTACAGTAGAATCTGCGTATGAGCCAACACTGCTAAGGGACCACCTGTGCTAAAGGACCAGTCTCAACATACCCATTAGCATGCTTCAGTTAAATATACCTGCCTTAAGGAACCACCTTTCAGAAAAGACCATTTTCACAGGTGCTGTGGGTGGTCCCTTGAGACCAGTTTCTCTGTATATGTAGCATTAAAAATTTTAGTGTACGTGTTTTCATATGTTTTGTGACCACGAAACAGCCGGGTCTCAACCCAGCAACCGTCGGCACCGAAAATGGAAAACACACATACGAGCTGGACCAAATCCCCATTCTTAAAAAAGAATGGTTTAATTGAGGCTGGGATGTATAGAATCCACAAGTGACTCGGCCTGGTTCACTGGAATCTATCCAGTATAACTGTGTTAGGAGTTGTCCCATATTAAGGGCAGTACATGTGTAGGTCCACTAGCATTCAAGGAGTACTGAAAATATATTGTTTTGTGGCCACGGAACGGCCGGGTCTCTAACCAGCAAGCTTTGACGCCAATCACCTAGCCGAAAATGACAAACGGAAATACCAACTGCGCCAGCTCCCCATTGTATCTTTGGTTGTATCGTTCTGAACTAAAATCAAATTATTAATTTCCGGCTATTGCTACACACCTGCCATGTTATGTTATATCTTGTCATCATAAGTAACCTTTGGCTAATGTTTATTACAGGACACCCGACTTTAAATGAAGCAAGGCCATAGTTGGGAATTGTGTCTGTTTGTGACCAAAACAAACACATCAGGTGATATCGAATTCTTCGGAGCCACACACGCTACATTGTTAAATATTTTTTGTAATGTAGATGTGCAAGTACTAGATTCTACTGTGTCCCAAGGTAAAGGAATTTTAGCCTGCCTAGAACATACACATGCTTTGACAGTAGCAACCACTACAAGAACTATCACAGTCGACCTAGTATCCCCCATGATATTAGTTTTACATGACAATAAAGCCAAGAAATGATGATACATCAGAATATGTTAACTTTTTTAACATCACGAGACTTTATTGATGGTCTTTGCTCCATTAATTTTCTTTTGCACTTTTTTTCTTCATTATTCTCTACTGTTTTTTGTCTAACTTTGCAAGTCCCCTAAATACAGATATGTTCTGAACTAAAAGAGAAGATTTGCTTCACAGCAAATCTGTGTTTTCAAAACTTTTGTAACACAGGAAACCGTGAAGACAGTTTTTGTTTGACCCAGGTAATCAGGTGAACCTTGATCCTGGCAAAACAAAGCATAAATTTCCTGAGGATGGAGAAATATGCGGAAAAACCTATTTCCTATAACTTTACTGTGAACAGCAACACATTTACACAGCAAGTACCTATCTCAGCATGTCTATCCAGTACTGTATACTTTGTTACAGCTATCATTACTGCACGTTAGACTTGTTGCACGTTGTGTGACACCAGAAAGTGTCACATTACTAATGAATATCAAAAACTTCAATAAAACACTGTCACCAATGCAATTAATTAAGCAATTAATCAGCTCAAATTGAAATGACTTCGGAATAAGCATGGGTGCATTGAATGAGGCAAAAACTTAAAACTGCAAAGTAGTAAAATGTAAAAAAGCAAAGTCCACAATTAACTTTATCAGTAACATAAATATACCAGAAATTCAACAGTAACGTAAAACAGAATTACATTTGTAGGAGCAAAAGTAAATACTTTCACCAGGAGGGTCTACTACCAAGGTAGTAATATTCACTTTGCCCCTTTTATCCATTCTTAAGAGCAACAATGTGAATCCCCCCCCCCCTTAAAACAAATAAGATTGAAATGGGGATTTGAGACCATTTGGAAGTGATTTAGGCTGCACTTCCTATCATAATCATGCGAAGTGTGACTTTTATGCATTAGCTTCACCGATGATAAAAAATTACATGCCTGGGAGGTATATTCACCTCATTTTTTTGACAGAGATAAACAGGGAAAGTTGGGAAACTTAAATAGACACTCACCTGAAAAATATAAAAAGTTGTTTTAACTTTTTTTCCACAAGCTGGGAGCTGGTGACTGCGTTTGTTCGACTGGATGAGTGCGACGCTTTGTGTCTTCCACAGGTTCCGGGAGCAAAAGGGGTGACTAGATTGGAAGCCTGCTTTATATACCCAAACAATTTCCTCATCTACATATATGTATCTCATGGTTCAGATGCTGCATATATTTAGCAGCAAATAGTTCCTTAGTACCAGGCCTCACCACCAGAGGGTTCTAGCCTAATTATCACTGTGTTTGCTTACTGCCTGCTTCACAGTTGCTCTGACTTGTGGCAGTAAAAAAATGGGGTACCCCTGTGCTGCTTGCTGGCCAATGCTGGTTTACAACTGCCCCCCCCCCCCCCCCACGTTCGGTAAGGTTGTCCCGACCCTTTACATAAAACCCATTAAGAAGAACAGCAGCAATTCGGAAATCAGTCAAATTCAGATACCCACTACATTGTACGACACAATTAAGATAAACTGCCTCTTATGATCATATTTTGAAGTAGCAGTTATCTTAGCCATTATTCACAATGTTAACAGTAAAACATAACGTTGAAGATTTCTCTGGGAAATTTTCTTTCATTGCAGCTAGGAAGTGGGCCTTTTCTACCCAAGTAGGCGTTTTAACTACTGGCTGCAGCATCTTTAATTTTCCCCTAATCCATCACCTAGGCAGATACCTATATCCAGTTGATCTCCTAGGTTCAACTGGTTCTTCCAGGTCTGACTTTGTATCTTCCACACTATTCTCCCGAGGTTCTTCAGCTGTCATATCAAGCTCACCATGCCTCAAAGAAATGATTCCTTATTATCTTCCTCTAGAGAGACTTTGCTAGTTTCATTCTTTAAGTGTTGTTCAGTGAAAACTACATCTGGCTGGGACTCTACACTGGGTATAAATGGTGTAGCTTCAGGTCTCACACTGGACTGGGGTCTATTGTCTCCTGCATACTGTTCGGTAGGGAGCTAAAGTCAATCAAGCATTCTGACTCTTCACTTGAACTGTCACTAGAACCAAAACCATTTCTGTTTTCCCCACCTGTTGGGCGAGGACCCACTCTTTTACTGTTAGTCCGGGGGGGGGGGGGGGGGAGGGTACATTTTCTGGGAGAGGTTTGATGAGCAGCAAGTTTGTCCTGACAGGGTAAGGCAAAATAAGGTAGGAGCAAGGTTAATTTGTGATAATTGAAATACGAAACTACACCTGGATGTCAGCTTTATACAGGTGTATGAACTGTGCTCTTGCCAGGGTCACATCATTGTCCTTCCCCACCATAAAGTTCCCACCTGGCCTGGAAGACAGTGCACCTATATGACCACCAATGAAGCAACTCTGCACTGCAGCAAACCCGACTTAGCTAACTTTATTTTAACAGAAGCTACAGCATGCTGAAAACACAGTATTTTCACAATTACGGACTATCTCCGTTGGGATGCGCAACCAGCCAATCACAACTGTAGTCTGTAACCTATTAGACTGATCAAAATTTTTAAAACTTGTTTAACTGAAGCCGCAACTTGTTTTCTGCAAAGGATTTGCATTAACTTTACCAAACTTCAAGATTAAAGAAAATATCAACTTTTTTGCAAGCAACCTTTAAATCTGAAAAATCAGTTTTTATGACAAAAGAAATAATTAATGAAAATTTTGAGGAAAATTATATAATTGCATCCAATCAATTCTTTTCTGTCCAATATGAATACGATACACAATGGGCTATGATGCAAACCCATAATCACTTGCCTGCATGTCCCGCCCTTACAGTGGGAGATCAAATTACAATGCCCCACCCCTTAATTTTAACCCCAAATTTGAATATATTGCTAAATTTTATGAATTTTTAGGTGAAATTGGTGATTTTTTTACTATTTATGGATAGATTCGTAACATTTGTCTACAAAAAATATGACATCTATCACTGCTGAGACATTAATGGCGGATGGGGGGAGTATCAGTTACACCAAGTCAGCATCTAATACCAGTCATTATGGCAGTATTTTCCTGATATAATCTGAATTATGGCAGACAATGGAACAGTTTCAGTGTTTAAACATTATCAGCCCATCAAAGTGCACAGTTTAAGACCAGTAGGTCACAGATTAGAGTAGCAGTATTCAGCAAATTATGTTTTTTGGTACTAAAATTATGGAATTTTAACGCGCCCTTTGTTTGAACATTAGGAGGGCAGTTGGGTGATCCAGCTTCCACAAACCAATAGTGCTATGCCTTTTTTTCTGCAGTAGACTGTATAAGTTGCGGTTTATTGACATGGTTTCTGATGTATGTGCACATATTAGAAAGAAAATGACAAAAGTTTGTAAAGTTACTCCAATATCATAAATACATATTTGTATTCACAAGTGATCTGATTTTAAATTTGATAAGCATCCAATTATCAATCCAATTTCAAGGCACAAGTGTTTTCAGGCAAGTGTTTAATGGAAGCTAACTTTTTCCCCCTTGTTTCATTTTCTGAACCTCTTATAATTATATGTGGTTGTATGTCGAAGTTCAAATGTTTTGCCACCTATGTATGCTAGCTTGGTAAAAGTTATTAAATCTGCAGTTCATAAGTGCTGTCAAACATATTCATGGATATAAATTGATTCATGTATGTGAAAATAATATGCTGATGAGCTCAACAGCTCAACAAAGTCAGCATGCCTGATTTTAAATGATTTACCCCAGTCAAATGACACACATCTGTGACAAGCATTTGCTGCAAAAAAAAAATAATAATAATAAAAATTAAAAAAAGGGGGGGGGGCGGTGGGAGGGGGGGAACAAAAACAAAACCAAAAAGCAAAGAAATTCACATTTTATCTAAGCTTTGTACAGCTCTACTGACAGACAATGTGCATTTTTTCTGGTATGCCCAAAATCACTTTGACATGATTTTGTATAAACAGCTCTGCATATGAATGGAGGCTGTAGGCCTACAATGACAATGCCACAAAATTAAAAGTTTGAAACAGAGGGTTACTAAGTTTTGTATTAATGGGATTAGCATAATTTATTCATATCATATTAGCATTGTTAATTTCTCATACACACATATGATTACCTGTGTGGTACCTGTGAGGTATCGCTAAATACAAAGGGCTATGAAAGCTATCTATCTACCAGGCAGTCAGCAAAGGAGGCATAGCCTGTGCACTTGCTAAATGTCTTGCAGCGAATCCTGTTATTATTTATGCAGTGTGGTTCCACTGATAGGTGCAACATGTCTATGCACAATGATTTGTGACATAAATGTGATACGTCATGAATGTTTGGAATATTGAGACTGTTAAACTTGATATTCACAGCCAATCTGTGGGTGTAAAACTTTTTTTCTCCTTTCATAAGCTGGCGTGAGGTACACAATACCAGAGCCCGAACCATTTGCCTTGTGATCTACAGTCCTAGGACCATATCTTGCATGCTCCATCCATGTAAAAGTTGTTAAGATCACTCAGAATTGTCCAGGCAGCTGTCAAAAAGTGCTGACTTCCCATTTTTAACTTGCTTGATGGACGTTAATAGAATAACAACATGACCATGTGAGTCCCAATACATACAGAGTTAGCCCTAATAGGCCACAGACTACAGTTATAAATCCTTCTATTTTTCATATTAGCATTTTTCAGTCTAAAAAATCAGCATTTTGGTATTTTGAAATTCGGTGAACGGCATTTAATAGATAAAAATGTCAGAAAAATATGGACAGATTTTTGTCATACAATTCCCAGCTCGTTAATTTGTGATAATTGAAATACGAAACTACACCTGGATGTCAGCTTTATACAGGTGTATGAACTGTGCTCTTGCCAGGGTCACATCATTGTCCTTCCCCACCATAAAGTTCCCACCTGGCCTGGAAGACAGTGCACCTATATGACCACCAATGAAGCAACTCTGCACTGCAGCAAACCTGACTTAGCTAACTTTATTTTAACAGAAGCTACAGCATGCTGAAAAAACAGTATTTTCACAATTACGGACTATCTCCGTTGGGATGCGCAACCAGCCAATCACAACTGTAGTCTGTAACCTTCCATAGGAACTTTCCACCAATTACAATGGTCACAATGCATAATTTTCAATTCTATATCCTGAGCCATCTTTGGCCAGGAGAACAGCCCTCCAGTTAAGCCTAGAGTTCTTTCCGTACCAATGTGGCCAACCTCTTTATGTAACCCTACTAATACTTGCCCATGTAGGCCTCGGGTAGGACAAGCTGATACCTCATAGACTCATTTACATAGCACTTGGGGTGTAAAACCCCATCTCTGTCTATCAGCCTTGGTCACTACTGCAGTATCAACAGGTTGTTTGGTCTTCCTGTCATCTTTCTTCCTTACTCTGCTTTGCCTCCAATACAAGAGAGCTCTATTAATTATGGATTGTTTCACTTGCACTAAGTTCCATTTGGTCACAGACAAGGTAGACATGGTTACCTGGCCTACCTGTACATGTTGAACAGTTACCTCTGGATCAGCCATAGCATTATCAATGATTTCATGTTCGGAACGAGCGGGACTCGAACCTGCAGCCTTTGGCACCAGTCGCCTAGCTGAAATGGGAAACGCACATATCCACTCGACCAAATCCCCATCCATAAAAAGAATGGTTCAATGGAGGTAGTTATGTGCGAGTGCCATATCAACACGGTAATGCAGTATATTTACTGAGTCGGCATTTATTTCCAGAATCGGGGACTTAAATCCACAAGCATTAAGGAAATGCCGAAAATATATATTTCATGTTCGGAACGAGCGGGACTCGAACCTGCAACCTTTGCCACCAGTCGCCTAGCTGAAATGGGAAATGCACATATCCACTCGACCAAATCCCCATCCCTAAAAAGAATGGTTCAATGGAGGTAGTTATGCGCGAGTGGCACATCAACACGGTAATGCAGTTTATTTACTGAGTCGGCATTTATTTCCAGAATCGGGGACTTAAATCCACCAGCATTAAGAAAATGCCGAAAATATATATTTCATGCTCGGAACGAGCGGGACAAACCTGCAACCTTTGGCACCAGTCGCCTAGCTGAAATGGGAAATGCACATATCCACTCGACCAAATCCCCATCCCTAAAAAGAATGGTTCAATGGAGGTAGTTATGTGTGAGTGCCATATCAACACGGTAATGCAGTATATTTACTGAGTCGGCATTTATTTCCAGAATCGGGGACTTAAATCCACCAGCATTAAGGAAACGCCGAAAATTTATCTTTCATGTTCGGAACGAGCGGGACTCGAACCTGCAACCTTTGGCACCAGTCGCCTAGCTGAAATGGGAAACGCACATATCCACTCGACCAAATCCCCATCCATAAAAAGAATAGTTCAATGGAGGTAGTTATGTGCGAGTGCCATATCAACACGGTAATGCAGTATATTTACTGAGTCGGCATTTATTTCCAGAATCGGGGACTTAAATCCACAAGCATTAAGGAAATGCCGAAAATATATATTTCATGTTCGGAACGAGCGGGACTCGAACCTGCAACCTTTGGCACCAGTCGCCTAGCTAAAATGGGAAACGCACATATCCACTCGACCAAATCCCCATCCCTAAAAAGAATGGTTCAATGGAGGTAGTTATGCGCGAGTGCCACATCAACACGGTAATGCAGTATATTTACTGAGTCGGCATTTATTTCCAGAATCGGGGACTTAAATCCACAAGCATCAAGGAAATGCCGAAAATATATATTTCATGTTCGGAACGAGCGGGACTCGAACCTGCAACCTTTGCCACCAGTCGCCTAGCTGAAATGGGAAATGCACATATCCACTCGACCAAATCCCCATCCCTAAAAAGAATGGTTCAATGGAGGTAGTTATGTGCGAGTGCCATATCAACACGGTAATGTAGTATATTTACTGAGTCGGCTTCTAGAAAAGGATGCAAGGTGCCCCTGGGGTACCATGGATGTAATGATATTCACAAATTCCAGTTACATCTTCCTTGCTTATTTCTTGTACCCAAGCCACTGCTAAGTTATGATTATCTTCACCTAATTCTTTGCTGTTGGAGTGTCCTCGCCTGCTTAACCATTCACAATCTCAGCTAGCCACACCTGCCTTGTATTCAAATCTAATATTGTAAGCCTCACCTGCAGCAAGCCAACGATGCCCTGAAGTGTCTAACTCAGAAGTAGTCAACAGGTAGGAAAAGGGATTATTATCACTCCTTACTACAACTGGCTATACAGATAGTCATGGATATTTCCCGTTATAGCCCACTTCAGTGCCAAATACTCAAGCTTATGAGCAGGGTAATTGTGCTCACCCTTGTTTAACCCTCTGCTAGTGTATGCTATGATTCGCAACTTTCTTTCTTATTATCGATACAGGACGGCTCCTAATCCTTGACTAGGAAAGCCAAAGTGTTGTTTTGAGAATTGATCATCTTCTATGGCATTATCAATAGGTTTATTAACATGCTGCAAAGACACTGAATTCTGACTTACAATTTTGTCATGAAAGTTACAAGTTAGACCTACAGGTCCAAATGCTTGCTCTTGCAGGCCAATCACTATACAGGCACAGAAAGTTACCCAGCATCGATCCACTTATTTAGCTTTATTCCTAAATCATGGTGATTTCTCTAAATAATTAAGCAATATCATTGAATCAGTTAGGGATATCACTAAATGATTGAGGGATATCTGTGAATGAGATCATCAAGTGATTTCAAATGATTTGGCAATATCACTGAGTGATTCAGGAATGACCCCAAATAGGACTCATTGTCATAACAGCTTGCAATAAGGGTAATTATTTGAATGAAAAAAGTGTAATGCAGTAGTACCTGCTTTAGAGACCACATATAACAGGTTGTCCTACATTAAGGGTAAATTTACAAAGAATCTAGATTTCTGTGCCATAAGAAATGTGGTTATGAAAGCCAGGTGATCTCTCACGGCAGAGGTCTTTAATGGCAGATGCCACTGAAATTACACATTTTTTAGTCCTTAGGTGCACTGATCCCTTATGCCCATTACCCCCCCCCAAAAAAAATACCTTTTTTGGCACACCCACTTGGGCAAAGAGGATTAAAATTTCAAATATTTCAAACTAAGTAAGCTATTCAGCTACAGAGGGTGCATATTGATGTCAGGGTAAGTCAAATTATTCTTATCTGAACTTTTATTATACAAATTTAGTAATAATGCTCAGTACATCTGTGAGTTAATTGTAAAAAACATTTTCTATCGTTCAAAAAGCATTCGAATACATTGACATTTTGACACGTGAATAGTGTACCTGCATTTTTGTTTATATTTGTTGCCTTTGACAGTGTGGACCGATGGCTCCATCTGCTTTTGTAACACTGTGCTCCATTTAAATAGTCATCAAATGTCATTCAACTAAACCAAGGCAGAATGTAGATAGCTGAGCAAATCACAAATACAAAATGTGTAAATGTAAATAATCAGTTTTTAAGTGATCACTCAAAACAATGGCTCAATAGTCCTGAAGTTGCAACTCAAAGCACTATATTCACAAGTCATGTGACCTTGAAATTGGGCCAAGACCAACTATGTACATTTTACTTGAGCCCTTGCATCAGACCATCGTGTCCTTATTATCTTTCCCTTTCCCATCATGTCTGTTTTGCCTGTGCGTTTTCTATTTGTTAACTATATGTTATCCAAATTTTGTGGTATTGTCAATTTATATACAGAACGACTTCATATAGGCATTTTGCCTGTTGACCAATTGATTTTTCAAAGACAAAAATATATTTAGATAATGTGTCTGTCGTCACTTTGATGTACTCCCAAAGATAAATGCCATGTATGCATTGCCAATGATTGATTTAGGCCACGCCCCCTGGGCTCATAATTATCAGGTCTCGGGACATGGTAAGTATCAAGCCTGGGCATTGCGCCATATGAAACGAAAAGCCAACATGACCAATTCGAATTAATCAATTTTCATGACACTGAAAGTTATAAAAAATAAACGGCCAAATATCATTAATTAGCTGGTCATCAATTGCAAAACATCCCCTCAGAGTTTAAAAAAAAAGGTCTGTCAAACGCACTGGCGCAGTGCTTTTGATAAAAAATAATAATTGCACCACACATTTACGCTGCTTGAAAAAAGTCTATCCACAACCCATGCACTGTTCAGACTTCCGTTCAAATAGTTTAGAAAAACATGATCGGTTTCATAAATTTCAAACTCAACAATGACAGCTGGTTGTTTTAAACCAGTCCTCTCAACCTTTCAAATATTCTTTATTACCTACAGACTATAGTGTTTCTAAAATGTATAGGCCTAACTACTCAAGAGCCAAAGTTTATCACTTCTGTCGAAAATAAATAGAGACCTGGTAGGCCTATCACTTTTTGATTCTCCCGATTAGTCACTTAGCTGAGTTCACAGCAAAAAGAAAAAAGTCAGCCTATTTCGTTTTGTGATATTTATTAATCTGGATCATTATAAAGACACTTTACCCTCATTATAACTATGAGTCGGAAAACACAGCACAACATACCAAATGAACTATTTATCAAATAGTTTAGAAAAAACATGATCCATATTCACAAATTTCAAACCCAAAAATGACAGCAAAGAGTTTCCAGAGTTACCAAAGCATCAACATTCATCTTCCAATACTAATGTTAAGAAACAAATTTCAATCCTGGCTTGAGACAGGCAGTCACCCATAAAAGGCAACTGATGGTTTTAAACCAGTCCTCTCAACTTTTGAAATATTCTTCATTTACTACAGACTTTAGTGTTTCCAAAATGTATAGGCCTAACCACTCAAAACCCAAAGTTTATCACTTCTGCCTAAAATAAAAAGAGACCTGGTAGGCCTACCATCAAAATTGACAGCTTTATAAGCATGCACATGGCATTGTCAGATAAATTTATGCAACCACATCTGTTACCATGTTTACTTAATGGCAATAAGGCTGTGAAAACATCTTTACAACTCACAAACAACTGTCTGTTTACAACTCACAAACACTGTCTGTCAACGACTGACTTAAATGTTCTCTCTCCAGTGTTGAAATAATTATATATGTGTCTTTTTGTCCAAAACCACATCCTGGTAGTCATTACCATATTCCACAGTCCAAACTCTTGGCTCTCCTTAAGCTAGCCTGTCACTGTCTAACCTATATAAACATGGAAGCACTATTGTCCATATATATTGCACACGTTCGTCTGTAGAAATTTGACCTAGGCTGCATTAGTCCAAATATGATAAAGGGTTTTCAGCAGGTAACTACACAGAACAAGTTTCGGAGCTTGTACCCGTAAATGTCTCTTTGAGTAGGGCCTCCGTGTATAAGCTAAATATTCAGCTACCCAAATAATGAATGAATGTGTACTTACCTCTCATTTATCAATGTGTTATAGATCACTGTTTCTCATTATATTAGACATATCTCACAAAAATACCCCTGAATGGTTTCTCCAGGTCGCCATCTATTGCACGCTATCTGGTATCCTGGCCCAGCTGTTAGCTTACCTGTATTCTATTCTCCACTATAATGCATAAATCACTTTGTGCCATTCATATTTACTATAGTGCACACCTCGGACAACGGGCCATATGTATACAGAAGGTTTCATCAGTTTTTTGTCAATTCCAGGCTTGGCAATGAAATGTGAGCTGGACCAATGTTTTTTTTGCCAGACTCGACTGCCAAATGTATACTTTATTGTGATCCTTACTGGTTACAATTCTATCAGACAAGATACAGATATGTTTCCCAGATATTCTGTTATTAGGCTAAACAGTCCAATATGTCTAAGAAATTCTATCACATAACCATCAGTTTATGCAAGAAGAGTCCCAAAGACTGTTGGCCCGGCATTGATTCATGTTTTCAGGTTTGCTTATGATCATCTTACACGCATCTAATTACAAAATTAATTTCAAGATGATAGTATAGTCATTATTTATTTTAGGCTTGAGTGGCTGCAGTCCCGTTTGCAATCACAATTTATGAAAATAATGAAATACGATTGATGAACCAGAGAAGCCAGTAAATGGCTGCAGTCTGTTTCCAAGTAATAATGTATAAAAATATGTAATAGGGTTGGTGAGCCGGTGACCATTGAGCTGACAAAACTAGCAGTGTTTGTTTACTGGCTTCACCAGCTCAACAGTCATCCCAGTCTTGTTTCCCCACTTTTACAAATTGATATTGCAAACGAGAGTGCAGCCAGTCTAATTTTATGCTACCCAATTTTAAGACGTACAGTACATTTAAATGCCAATTCAGTTGATAAAATATTCATACATGTACTGATCTTGTGCCTATTTGTTCTACCTTTCCCTCACACTGTAGAACCACCTCCCTCCCTCCCTCCAAACTTTTTAAAAAATGACATATCCTAGCAGATTGCCCACCTACCCTTTTCATGGACCTAGTATTGGTAACCCTCCTCCCTCCACCCAACTCACACCCTTCCTCCATTCTTCCGACCTAAGATACGCCTCGTTAAAATCCCCACACTATCAGAGACTCAAATATGTAACTATTTCCTCTAGGCCATTAGTCCAGAAAAATGCAGCCTGAAGCCTACCCCATAAATACACGTAACACAAGGTTTTATTCTTGGCAGGAACAAGTGTTCACAATCGTTGTTGCATTAGAAAAATACTGCACCTATTGGCGCCAGGGGGCTTGCTGTTCTTGTGGTGTTTTGGGGTTTTTTTGTTTGTTTGTTTGTTTTACTTTGGCTACGGTTACCGTTCTTAGTTTTTTGAGTGCTTACCTCCTCCAGACATCCTTCACTGTCATGGTAAACCTTACCTTGTGCAACCATAATTGAGGATAGTATTCCATACTGGTGCCTTAACAAAAAATTAGTAAGTGTATGCCTGAAGTCATCATGATCATTAGACCCATGGTAGGGTTTAAAGTTTATAATATTCATCAAATATTGAGTGAAAATTATTATAGACAAGAAAGTGTTAAGCTTACAAAAAATGTAAAGAATACAAATACTGAACCAACAGAAAATGTGTCCAAAAGGAGAAAATACTGTGTTATGTTACCCCGGCACTAATCGCAACAGGACTTTAGTCGATCAAAAAGTGGCAGTGGGAACCAGGTTATCTAAGGTCTCAAGTGTGCATCTTGACGAAGTGAGGTACTTTTCACGCGTGAAAAGTATTTGGCACTCAAGACAAAAGAGCGGTGTCTGGATCATGTCTTGGGAGATGACGTGAAAGCTAGCTAGCGTTTCTGAGATTGTGATAATATTAATATTTTCAGTCTGAGCCAAAAAGAGTTTTACGTCCAGTTTGCCATCGCTTTTTATACAGCGGACATTACAGTGACATACTTGTAATTGTTTGGCAATAAAGGCGTCATCGGGTCCTGGGTTGGGGTGCACATTGATGGCTAAGGCAAAAAGTTTGAACAAGACATGTATAACATGTCTTGAACACATATATCCACTAAGAATGGCATTTGCAGCGAATATTATTAAGATAAAGTACGGAAAATGTAATTTGACTGCTTACTGAGGGGCAGACAAAATAAATTAAATAGGCTGATTTCGAATTAAAATGACACATAAAGAGGCCAATGGCCACTCTATATTGTTCAATAGTACAACCCATTTTTACCTATAATAAACTAAAAATGTTAAAGAACCGGCCTGTACAATCCAAATATCGTTAGAATACATAAAGAACCTGAATCCTCAATATTTTGACCACGAGAGGCCCATACGTGCGAGGGCAAGTTAACACAAGTTGTCTATGACACCATACTACATAAGTAGCATACTAGTCTCGTAGATAGAATCATATCTGGTTGTATAGTCATAACATAAAACACACATATACATGTACATGTACAAAGTAGCAAAATAACTGAAAAGGTAAAAAAAAACACGAAGGTGAAAAAAGGATGAAAGGAACATGTGGAAAAATACGAATAAATGGGTAACCAGGATTTAGTTGTATAAAACACAGCAGTACTAATACTATAAAATATACACGGTATTTGGTACAGAAAATCGGCGCATGCAAGAATAGCGATATTTGATGAGCTAAGATCTATAAAGACCAAGTTACTTAATTAAGTCTGTTATCCTACTTGCTACAACCAGTACAATAATGGTGTCAGATATAACAATTGGAGATGTAGCTAAAGAACAACATAATCATGGATCACGTCTGTACACATCATGGCAAAGCTACTTAGTAAATACACGTAGAATGAATAATCATAATGATATATATTGTCATGCAAGTAATGTCGGTCAATTCGACATGTAGTGGCTGGGCAACTAAAGATAATACGTACAACGTATCAAACACTTGAAAGCAATCGTGAAAATTAATTCAAATGGTGGAAAACCATGGAGCTATTCACGAGATAATGCATCCATTGCAAGACACATGACACATAATTAGATTGCATACTCATGCATATACATATATGGAAGTAGTTCTGTCTGAAGTCAAGGGAATATGTACCTTGAATGGAAACAAGCAAGAGGGATAATAAAAAACTTAGATAGTCACAGGTTGTAAAGAGGAAACAAGTAAATAAAAAAACAAGTGAACTGTACACAGTCGGCAACAAGTATCAGATGCACAGCACAAATGTCAGTTGCGTAATAAACGAACATAGTAAAAGACAATAAGCAGTATGTAGCGGACGAGTGGACTGTTAACAGCCAACATATAACTGAAATTTGCGTGAAAACATGTGCATACATATACAGCTTGTGTCTCTACACTTGCAAACAAAGACCGTCACGTGCGTTCGTTCACCTGGAAAAGGACAGAGGGCATTCAGTGAACACAGATTATTCACAGTAGCATAATATTGTTGAAAGGTAAGAAACACCGCGAAACCAACCAATCGTGTTCAGTGTGATAGGTGTGCCATTAAGTTACATCACACAGGGAGAAGAACTAAGTACTTGAAGCACAAGTTCTGTGAAGCAAATCCAGAAATTCTATTAGAAGGAACAAAATACGGATCGAATTGTTTGGAGTGTATTAATTGTATCAATTATCTGTCATACTTTGCCAGGTCCCCTCTGTCAAAGATTTACACAGCCGGGCCTGGGGGATCATTATGCCCTCATCGATTTTTTTCATGAATGAACAGGCGTCCATCCTTGGACCAGCATGAATGAATAAGTCCCTGTCTTTTCAGGCCACGAGCCAAGTATAGGATGTGTGCTCTCTTGCGCATCAAATCCTCGGTTATGAGGATATCTCTGTTCTTCTTCCTAGCCTGGTACACTCTTTGCCTCACACTATACCACAGGAATTTAACAATGATTGCCTTGGGCTTGTTGGAATAACTTGGGTAAGGCTTGCCTACACGATGTGACCGTGAGATGTCGTTGGCGGTTAAACTAAAACCAAGGGTAGCAATGCGATCAAGAACGATCTTATCAGTGTCCTCATTTGATTGTTCTGGTTCCTTGGTCCAAATCCGAAGGGCATTACGGCGACCATAATGAACAAATTTCAGAAAGCTGTAGTCAATTTCATTGATTTTGCAGGGACTGAAGTATCTTTCATCTGAATGTACTCTGTTTTATTATATGAACGTGCAAACGATTTCTACACTCGGCGTATGACAACATTTGGAGGTTTTCTCACTTTTCCAATGTTTTCCTTAGCTTACCACCACCTTACCGAATATTTGTAGGATATTAAATATGGATATGTAAATTTTCATTAAATAGTTTTCCTAATAAAATTCCTTAAACTTGTCTTTTAATTGCAGGAATCGTTGCCACTGTTTTTAACATAATTTGTGTCAGATATGCATATGATTCCATTAAGTGTTATCTGAATGTTACAAATTTTCCTCAGTGGTGGCAAAACACGTTTATTCCAGTTTGTTCAGCTGTTTCATTGCAAAATGCTTGACTGCTTTGCGATCAACCTTTCCAAACCCTATTAAGGGAAACTCACTCATGATGCAGATGTATTTTGGCATGGCAGCCCTGCCATTGAGATCTTTGCCAAATTGGACGTCACACCAGGACATGAAATCTTTCTCCATGAAGTTCTCTTTTGGAAGAACGCATGCGCATACAGCCTGTCCTAGTCTGCTATCTGTGACACCAACCACAATTGCCTGGTTTATGCCTTTATACTTGGAAATAATTGATTCCACGTAAGAAGGATACACTTTCACACACGCACATTTTATGACATCAGATTTCCTACCCTGTACAGTCACATAACCGTCCTGCTGAAGAAACCCAAGGTCATTGGTATGATACCAACCATTCCTTACTACCTTTGCTGTAAGCTCTCTGTCATCATGATACCACTTAAACGAGTGTAAGCCTCGCACACAAATTTCTCCATGGGATCCCATTGGCACTATGAGGCCATCGTCATCAACAATTTTGACTTCAGCACCTGGCAAAACCTTGCCTACAGTGCCAACATATTTTCCACTTTCAGTTTTAATTGGGTAATCGGCTGATACAAATGCCTCGGTTGCGCCATATATCTGCAACACTGGTACTTCTGGCAATGCTTTCTGCATGTGGTCACCAAGCTCAGGGGTCATTGGCTGTCCACCTGTTAAAACACATTTTAGACAAGGAAACTGGCGCATATCTGTGGTTTGAATGTTGATAATATCATGCATATGATGCTGCATCAGAAGTGCATGTGTGACGTTCTCTTTGCTGAGGATATCCAAGAGTAGAGGGATGTAGCTGTCTTTGTGGTGCCAGTACATCGTGTATGGCATTGACACTACAGGCGTGCCCAGGCAGCAAGCAATGAAACCGAAAAGTGTACCTGCTGCAGTCCTTGGGATTCGGTCATTGAAAAGGACACATGCACTATCTAGACAGACCCTGTTCATAATAAACTTTACTGCATTAAGAGCACTGAAATGAGAGTATTGGACAAGCTTGGGGTCACCTGTAGTGCCAGATGTGAAGAATATGAAGGCATCATCATCCATGTCTACCCGCTGCTGAGCAAGGGCTACAGGCTCTTTATCCAGCAAACTGCCACGATTGATGCAGTCGTATAACATGTGTACCCCTTCTATGTTTATATTTGCTGTACATATTACAAACTTGAGACAACTTAACCAAGTTGTGAGGAGATGTTTTGCATCATTGTCAAGGACTTGGTCAGACTCTACGACCACCCCCACACAGCCAATCCTATTAATCTGTGATTTGCTCACTTTCACGTCCTCACTCATGAGACACACGTTCGCCCCTATACGGTGAAGAGCAAGTCTTGTGATATAGTAATTGATGGGATCTCTCAACATTGTACCTATCATATCGCCCCTCACACAGCCCAACTGTAGCATGGAAGCTGCTAAATTAGAGGAATTTGATTGTAACTTTTCATAGGTAACAGAGGCCCGAGATCCATCCTGGTTGTAAAACACGAGTGCTTCTTTCTTCAGATAGTTTGCTGCCGTTTCATCAAAGATATTGGCTAGGGTGCTTCCTATCAGTGGCGAGGAGGGTAAATGTGAAAAATAGCTAGGCTTCTGACGCTTAACGGCACTATCTCTTTGCGACATCACTCTGAAAATGAAGCACACACGGTGATTACTTCATATTTGAACTAGCATGAGACACAAATATAAGATATACCAAGAAAACAAGAGAAAGGTTGGTTGCAACCTGACAATACCGTTCTGTTGTGATACAGACTTGAAGTCTATTGTAATTTAACTGACTGTGATATGTGACAATAACCTTCTGTTATAATACAGACTTGCAGTCTATTGTATTTTACCTGACTGTGATATGTGACAATAACCTTCTGTTATAATACAGACTTGCAGTTTATTGTATTTTATCTGACTGTGATATGTGGCACAACACAATATTTCAGAAAAATTACCTCAGTCCCACAGGGTGAGTAATCTCTTTCAATTATTAATTTTGGCTGCTTATCCTCTTCATAATTATTGTGGATAGAGTACACATTGTTCCTGGCTATACAGTTTGGCAAATGATACCGCTGTGCTTTATAATACAACACACAAAATGCACAATTTTACAAGTTCGGCCACCATTTTAAAGTTCAAATATAAGACCTGCACTCAAGTGTAATCACCTTAAAATATAGCACAACTGGTCTGCCTTTAAGTGTAAAGTCAGGGCAGAAAAAGAGTAGGTCTAACTCAAAACAATAAATGATGCCCGTAAGTCATTTAGATGGCATGAATTAACACCCACTCACACTGATAACAATGTGTTTTCCAACGAAGTTGGCAGCAGGACAAGACAGATTAGTGTTGCTCTGATGGCAAGCAGGTGGGTACTCATACTTATTTACGATTTCACAAGAGTAAATGGGTCGGAGTAAATGTTGATAATTCCAAAAGCAAATTCAGGGGTTTTCACGTAAGAACTAAATTATTGAAATAAATTCTGTAAAACGTAGTCCTACCAGCTAACTCCAGCAATATTGAAGTCTCCCCCAATGGGAAGGGAGGCTTATACTGTTTGACTGCTACATTTGTACAATTGGCACCCCCACGAATGACCTATACTATTGAAGTCAGAAACTGTATAGCCCACTGAGGTAACCTTGAACTACGCAGTGTGACTTATACTGAAGTTATGCACTTGATTTTTGGGTTAGTTGACCTTGACATACTTTTCTCTGATTGGGCGGCCTTGTTGAAAAAATCCGGAATTTTGACATAATTCGAAAAGTTGTCGCCTGATTTGAATGATGGCGAGCTCTATGAATAGCTGGCTTTGGGGCAAACAAACATCTAATCAGGACCTACCCCGTCAACTTTAAAGGTCAAGGTCATGTAACTGTTCGAAAAAAAAACAGGCGAAATCGCAGACACGGCTCGGGCCTGGAAGTCTTCATTCTAGTAGGATTATACTTGTATATTTAAGTTTTGCACCATATTTATGATTTGTCACCTTGACCTAAAAATCAGGACATTTTCCAGTTTATTTTTTGTCAATATTCGGAAGGTCTTAACTCTTAGTTACCAATGACCTTTGGAACATTATTGGCTAACGTTAAAACTCCTTTTAAAACCCTTTATATTGATGCGTTCAATTCATAACCTGGGCCTAATTTCAAAGTCACCATGATCTACTTGTGGAAAATCACGTTTCCCTCTCGAAAAGTTATCAAATGAAAAATAAGATAAATTTATGTCGACCTGTATGGGATTCGAACCCACTACCTTCGGCACACTCGCCTAGCCAAAATGTGAAGTCTAACACGCTGACCTCTAGACCATCGGGACAACCCCAAAAAAGGTTGACCAAGGACCCAGGGTGATGTTATAGCAGGTGTGGCTTGTACATTGACACGGTAGGCCACTTCACAAAGGATTTAAGCGATGAAAAGTTTGTTACATAGCTTAACTGTAGGCCTAACTACGCAAATTTACATTTGACGTCGAAATGTCATAGATCAAGGTAATTTGGCGATCTGAACATTTTCAGCCTGAAATAACCTGCTCAACTAACGTCATTTCTCGTCCCATTTTCACCATGTTTAGCTCAAAAATATAGGAACTTTAACAGCCTACATTTTTGTGTACAGACAATTCGACCTTTAAGGCTTCAAGGTCAAGGTCATTCACCATCTCAAAATATTCAGCTGGTCACAACTTGGGCAGTTTTCATCCGAGTTTGATCTGGTTCGGCTCATTGCTGCGGGTATGTAATGACACACACACACATCTATAATTAATATGTGCGAAATGTATTGCCACACAAATGTTTAATTTACGTGTGACCTATAAAGGTCAGGGTCGTTTGACCCTTTGAAATCGTCATCCAGCCATCACGCGCAATTTTAATTCGGTTGTAATTATGTTCATACTCAAATTGTAGCTATTGTAACACTGCATAATTTTGTAATTTGCATATGACCTCTAAGGGTCAAAGGCCAAGGTCATTTGGTCTTTTGCAGTATTCAGTTAATCATTTTCCAATACACCTTTCCAGTACGATAGATGGCGCTGGCGTCGTTTTTAACAGTGCGTCGCAGATTTGGAAAATCGGGGTGGAACACCTCTGCATCAGACGGTCAGTGCCATACGCCAACATAGGCAAGCGAGACCACTGCTGGGTGCTAAAATGCCAGAATATTCGTAGTAAACAACCATACCTAAGATTTTTTGCACCACTTTAATTATCCTAAGCATGAATCAGTTTTGTTCGTGTGTTTATCGGTGTTTCTCGGTGGTATTTTGGCCAGGCTCGCGGCTTTGCTGTTCCCTGAATCAGCTTTGCTAGCTGTGCATGTTGACGCCGATTAATGTTGAATTTAAAAGGTTGATAGATATATTTCGCCCATATTCAGTCAAGTGCCGTCTCAAATATGTATTACCGCACTACTAACGTAAAACCACATGTGTAATTTAGAGCAATTTTGTGGAGTTCTTGGTGGGATATTTAATCGCATGGCTTCGGCCACCATTTTGAAAAGCTTGAACGGCTTGCTCAACGAAAATTGTTTGTTGTGTATTTTCGGCACAAAACCCTTTGTGTACTCATTTTATCAAAAGTATTTACAAGCAGAGTTATGTGATAAGAAGTGACCTCTTGTTCAGTTTATTTTCAATGCAACAGTGGCCTCAATCAGCACAGTTCTGTGCTCTTTAAGTACTTGCTGAAGAAACCATGTTTGTGTGTGGCTGCTTCTTGCCAGCTAGGCTGGCGTGATATTTGAATACAGCACTTACCGCATTGTAGTCGACCCAAAAATGTTTCTTATGCTGGGATTTAAAAGTAATTATGCATGTATGATGCAGACATGTATAATCTAAATTCTCCCTTTCAATTTCTGCTCCCCTTTCTCTTGCATTCGCCTCCATTTCTAAACCAGTGCTCAATGGAGACCGGAACCCCCCGATTACAGGCAGAGCCACTACCGGTGACAAAATGTACTAAACGTTAAGAACGCCCTCTAACGTATTGAAAAGGTCTGTTGTTTTGCGGGTGCACTAAAGAATTAGAAAGCCTATACATTTTTTTGTTAATCTCGCTGTATTTACAGGCCCATAACATTTTTTCAGTAATTTTTACAGGAAAACCAAAATATTGCAATAAAATTACAGGATTGAAGCAGTCAATTTTTGATCAAATTTCAAAAAAGCTTTCGGCGGAATTTTTTTTATGGCCGTACAAAGATGACACCTGGTGGTCACCAGACAAATTAAAGACAAATTGGCAACACAGAACTATATATTCTATGTATTAATACATTTCACCTGATGCAAGGTTCAGTTTAAAAAACCTATGTATCTGACAGCAAAAATACTGTGGGTTTCAATTACACACACAATATTGGTCTTCCTCTGAAATAACATCTGCTGGAGATCACTGAATGCATGTACCATGCTAACTTTTCAGTGGCACTTACCCTAAGACTTCGCGCATTAATTCTTTAGTGCACCCTTAAATGTGTCTTTTAAAACGGTTCACTATGATCCCTTTGGAACCTGGTAAGGTCACCTGATGACACGTCCGTCGTTCCTGGGAATTCCCTCCAAGATTGCGCTCTTGCAGCTACCTATCAGTCAAACATGTAGATTTTTACCTCACAAAACTGCTTGTGGGACACAGTGAAAGATGGAAAAGGACACAGTCTCCTTCTTCATCTATGGTAGCACTTTGCCCTCACGTCACTAGCAAACAAATGGACCAAAGTGGGTCAGTGGAGGGAGGAGACGGGGGTACGCATCACGGGTTGAGCGCTGCCGGAAAGCAGATGATTAAAAAGAAGATTGGCTTACATGAGCCGGACTGATGCATGGTTCAACGTTTTTATCATTTTTTTCTCTTTTTTGGGGGGGGGGTATTTTTTTACCAGGGTACTTGTTTATGCAGTGCATATTTTTTCATGGCTTTTCATGAAACAAATGATTACTCTTGAACGACGAACTTACGTGCAAATATGTATGTATTGCATACGACCATAGGGACATATCAAAATGGTACATTTGTTCAGGAAAAGGACAGGTCACGGCAATTAAATTTTTCGGAGACAACTGTTCATATCTTTTCTATCTTACTAGTTTTTCGTTCAAACTGTGTCAATTTTTTACTTGCTCATGACAGGTTACATTGGTGAGACTTCATTAACTCATTCAGTTTTGGACTGAATTAATAACTTTCCTTGGCCCACTTAGAGCACAATGTGCACCGAGGAGTTATTGACCCGGACATTTATATTCTCTAGAAATTTAAGCATACCGGTACTTCTGTGAAAGGTCTTTTCACGAGAAATATAACTCTAGTATCCTGATTATAATTCAGGGCATTTCGTCCTACGCAATTCTACCTTATTCGCAGTTGCCATTGAAAGAGTTAACACTCCTCGCTCTACACGACGTTTACTTTCAATACTTTCTTTTTACGTCCTTAATTTTATTTATTATTGTTTTAAGCGTGGGGATACAATAACATTCACACTAACAGGCCAAAGAATAAACTTCAAGCTTGGCTTAGCCCCTGTACATTTTCTTTCACTGGAGTTTTAAAGGACACATCAGCATTGGGTACGTCAATGGATGTAATAAAAAAAAAAACAAAGAAAAAAACTACTTTCCAGACTATCGTGAGATAAGTGGTGGACTGACACAGAGACATGGCCTAGATGTAGCTTCACATAAAAGCCTGTAGCCGCAAAATCAATGTGTCAACATGCAGGTTACATTGAGCGAGTGTCCCAGATTAACAATGTAGAGTACGGGAGCCAGGGACTCTTATTTAGGGTGGATGTGGCCACCTCTTGGGACTGGGTGAATTTTGTACCAAATTAAGATTACATTCCAGGCTTTTATTTGCTAGCCAAAGTTTGCATGTCAAATATTCCACAGATCGTCAAAAACTATTTGGAGCCTACAAATATGTTCCTTTATGTTCATGTCGTTTTTTTGGTATTTATTGTGTGTCGTTATCACTACATTTATATACTTGGTAAATTTGAACTTTTCTTCACTATACAATATAAACCATTTGATTTTTTTAAAGTATGGCTGTTGCATGGGTGAAATACTACCGCTACCCCCTGTTAAATAATTTTTCTGCATTTTTGCAACTTGTAGTTTTCCGTTGATGGAACATTGCTGTAGGGTAATAGTACCTGGAAAATATCAAGCTTTTTCAAACCAATGGTGTTGAAAACATATGTTGCTTATAATAAGGAGAATTGTCATAATTCAATTGCTGTATTAAGTTGTCTTCAACTTTCTTTGAAAAGTACGTTTCATATAGATCACAAGAGATAAACCTTTTGTATTTACGGGGGATGAAAATATTTGCCGGTGATACTGTTGAAATTTTCTTTCTGATCAGTTTTTGTTCAATCATTGAATGTTTGTTTTATGATATTTTTACAAATTCCATCTCCATTTAAAGTGAAATGTGAATTTGTGTTCCTAGTCTCACCCTTTAGACATTGATTTTTCATGTTGCTGAGTTTAAAAAAAAGATTCATACTGCAGGACGGGATGCCAATAGTGTTTAGTCTCACTGCCACCACCGCCGTGGCGTATTTATTTTCCTTATATGTCTGTCCCCTCGTGATCTATTGCCTCCTAATTTTGCACACATAATCTATGGGTCATGGAATATTTTCTGTATAACAATACATAACCTCGAGGCCAAAGGTCAAGGTCAAGGTCAAATCCTTGTTGCATTTTCTGCTGAGTCAACTCAATCAATATTTACATATTGGCTCATACATGTACCTTCTAAATGGTGCATCATAGGCCCAAAGTAACAATTAAATGTTAATAGGAAAGTGCATATGGGCTTTCAATTTGTATGGTTTGTTTAGAACTTGAGTGACCTGAAAGGTGAAACTGTATATATTCCTGCTGATTACTATGCAAGTCAATGGGGATTGCAATGCTAATTCACATTTTTCACTTCTCTAAAACAGTATGCCTGATTCACTTCAAACATGGTAGGAAGTTACATCAGGTAGGCATCCAGCATGTTCAAATGGTCATGCTCCAATGATTTTGCAATTTTATTATTATCATTATTAGCACCATCATCATCATTATCATCTTCACCATCATCATCATTTTTTTTTGGGGGGGGGGGTAATTTTTGCATTCCCGTTGATTTCCAAAACAGTGGGGCCTGCCATGGTAGTTCACGTTTTGACTGCTTCAAAACCATGAGCCAGATTTACTTTAAACTTTCTGTACAGATACTCCATAGATTTTTTTTTTTTTGTGATGGCCTTCAAGTCATATGACAAGGTCACATTACCTTGCAAAATAAAATAGTTTCCTTGCCACCTGTTCAAATGGATATGACTGAAGTGCATCAAACTTTGTCATCATTTACCCAGGTAAACCTTCCTTTAAATTTGCTAATAGGTGACCTTGAAGTCAGAGGTCCAGACCAATCGTTCTGCAGAAGAATGGTGGCCCTCCAAGAGGGGTGACCGCTGGTGAGAGGTGCCTGATTAGGGTATGCATAATGGTTTTTGAACTAAAGACTTACTTGATTTGACCATTAGATGCACAACCCTATCTCTCAACCACCTTTGCCTAGATGTCTGTGTCTGGGCCACAAGGCCCCAACACATTCGAGTTTAGATCTGATTGTTCTGAAGCCCTGATGGTCCCACTCACCACTTGGTTCCTGTGGAAGCAAGGTAGGGGGAACCTCCGGTATGCATCCACCCCTCTTCTTTCCTCATTGGGTGCCATTCTGGGCTTGCTCTAAGACTTGGGAGCTCTGTTAACTTTACGTCAGGAGAAACATCTTTAGTGTTGGGTGCACTCCCTCTACTGCAGAATTTCTTTTCTAAGTTCTCCTGGCCTCTTGTGAGAAAGGGAATAAGAGTCAGTCATTTTGGACAGCTAAAATTTGACCTGCTGATCCTTGAACAATTGTAAAAGTAGGGATAGTTTTGAATTGAAACTGATATTTTCCAAGATGGCGTCTGGTTGGTCAAATCACAGACAAAGGGAGGTGGGTGGCATACAGGCAATCACTGTGTGGCATCATGCTGTGGGTGTGGAACCATCAAGACTCCAGTGAGTCTCCCCGCCCAGTCAAGCCACTATATAAGCAGAGGCGAACCAATGCAGCTCACACACAGCCTCAGGTGGTTGCTGCTTCTTCCCTCGATATCCCCCTGGGGAAAAAGGAGAAGAAGCAGCATATTTGCCAGTGTTGAGTCACAAAGCCCCTCCTTGCCGGTCCTGAGTGCTCTCTGCCAGATAAGGTGACCAGAGTTTTCTTGGCCACTTGGCAGTCTTGGAGGTGATGGCCAAGAATAGTTGCGAATGGATGTGAACCTGCAAATCTACCCCCCCCCCCCCAAGCTGACTACTTCATATTCCCATCCGAAGAGGCAGGCAAGGCACTGCCTGTATCATTCCAACTGTGGCCCCTACTGCAACCAAAGTGCCAACTCGCACCTGCAACCCCTGTGCTGATAGTGCCGGCTACTCTCCCTCTCAGGCCAGATCTTTCCCTCCCCCCTTGGGAGGCAAGCAGGCCGTTAGCTCTGTGAGGAGCACCAATTGTGAATGGAGACTTTTCTACATAACCCCCCACCGGCACTCCTGCCATGTTGGAGTTGGTCACTTTGGATGAGCAGCTTACTGGCTCAGAACAGAGGCAGTGAGCTGCCCATCCAAAATACGGACTCCAGCAGATGCCCTCTGGCCAGCTGATCTGGGTTGGCAGCTGCTGTGGCTTCCACACCAAGCGCCCTTGAAGTCCACCTCTCTGGTCCTTCATTAGAAAAGCAGATGGGGCTCTGGAAGTTGCAGTGTTGACTTCTGATCTGTATGGAATTCGCACTCCTCCAATGCAAGGCATGGTGACAGACACACTACTCATACAAGCACTTACCCCATCTGCCTGCCTCAGATGTTGTTCGACCAGGCTTTGGGGACTCCTGGTGACGAGTCTTTTGACTTTGGCACTGAGGAGGAGGCACTGTTGCTTTTGGATTCTTCAGTCCATAGGCCTAGGCTACTGGCTAACAGCCAGCTCCCAAGCTTATATTGCTGTGAACGGCAGAACCCTGTAGCATCCATGGCCCTGGCAAAACCCACTTCCACCCCCTGGGGTGACACTTTGGCACAAACTCTGAACTTTGAACAGGTCAAAGCTCTCATTTAGAGCCTAAGGGGCAACCAAGCTGGAGGATGGGAGAGAGAGAGAGGCAAGCTCCTGCTATGCTGTGAATCCAAGTGGTTCACACCCCAACAAATAAGCCAAGAGAGCTTTCTAGGCCACGATTGTGCTAATATAATATTTATGTGGTTCTCTTCTTCTGTGCCATGGTCTTGTCTGACACAGGTGGTTAAAGGAAAGAAAAAAGGTAAAAAAGAAAAAAAATAAGTAGATGAAAATAAAAATCCCCCATACACCCTAATCCCTGTCTCTAAGGCTCAGACATTTACCCATGGGGGACCCCATGGGAGCCTTTATAAGGGCTACCACAATTCCCTTTCCTCCCTGCAATCTGAAATTTTAATTTACCCTGTTGCAATATAACCCTTTCAATTTATTTCTTTTCTCCCAGCACCCTACCAGGTAGTCCTGTACACTTTCAGTACCTGTCCTGCTTCTGTGCCACTGATTGAATCATAATCAACCATATGTTTTCAAACAATCCCAACATGATTTCTTGCTCTCGTGTAATTCAATGTGTTTTGAGCTGCCTCGACCTCACATATTTGGAATGTAAAGACATTAGACCAAAAGGTACTGTAAAAATAATCAAAGCACGAACATACAGACATTTTAATGGCAGTGACTTTAATGAGGATCTTGGCAAAGCTGACAGGGAACAAGTTCTGTCTAAACAGAACCCATCTAATACCTGGTCTAAATTTAAACATTTTCTCCCTCCTATACATAGCATGCACCACTTGTCAATATTAAATTTCGCTCTACTGAACCTCCCTGGGTCACGGATGAATTGAGATCACTTTGTAACGACTGTGAGTATTTTGAGCTAAAGCCCAAGAAACAAACCTACCCTATTTTTGGACAAAAGCAAACAAATGTCGGAATACTGTAAATATCTCAGTGGACAAATTAAAAAAGGACTAAATTCAATCAAAAGTGAAAAACAGGACCAATCATAAAGAGCTATGGCAAACGATAAAGTAACTTATTACCTCAAATAAAACACCCAGCCAAATGACATTGATCAGTGACGACAGGGAGGTTGAGGACTCAACCAATATGGCACACACCTTCAATAACTGTTTGGCCAGTATTGGTGACCTCCTATCGAGTAAAATACCATGATGACCTACTCCCACATGCGATATGACAAACAATGCCACCTTCCATTTCTCCCGGATCAGCATTGATTTTGTTATGGAACAACTTGTGCACTGGTCAAATGGTAAAGCCATTGGGCTAAACATGATTAGCACACGTAAACTGAAAGCTGGGACAAAAATTATCCCCCCCTGCCTTCACTGCCCCTCTTCAGGGGTGCTATTGGAAGACATATAAGGTCTTCACCTGGCCAAATGCCCCATCCCCAGCGGGACAGTAAAGCTGCAGCTAACCACCACTTCACCCGTGATTTTCCTGAACCACTAGTGATCCAACCATTATTCAAAGTTTGAACCGACATTACAATATACTAATCACTGGCATGAGGTATACACATTATATTAAAACGACCTTAATAATCTTATATTCTAACAGATACACTTACCTCCGTTTGTATTAACATTGAGCTCCTATTTCTGATCCCATCCTGCATCCCATGCAGCATTAGGCCTAGGTTCCAATGTTGAGTACCGTATTTTAGCCGTATTTCAGCAAATAACGAATAACAGAGGACAAACGCGCACAGAACTTGCAACATCATCTGCTGACTCGTATTCTCTTTTACCTTTAAACACATGGTCCAACATGTTTTTTCTCTACTTACCTTTGAAGTAAGCCTGTATGTTACAATGTATGTGGGCTGCACCTCAATTCCGTCCATTCAAGTTCTTATGATCGCGCACCTTGTCAGACTGTTTAATTATTGGCTTTTTGCAAAAGAAACAAGCCTGTTCTTGCCAAAATTTGTTTTCACCTTTCTCTGTCATCACAATAAGGACAGGATCATCCAGTTCATAGACAACTCGGCAAATTTCCAGTTTCAAATCCTACAAAAAAAGTCTTGGCATCATTCTCTCCCCTATACAAGCTCAGTTTGTTTGAGGAAAATCCAGTTTCCTCTCTGCACACCATGTACATGCAAACTCCTGAGGGAATGTGAAGGCTCTCTTTCATAGTTTGAGTGCCTCGGCTTTCACTGAGTGGAACAATGATAGACTCAAAATCAACATAAATTTTAATGGGGCTGGTAACTTGTTTCTTTTATTCTTGATCTACAAACGCTGCCTGGTTTTGACATACTGATTCTCTGTAGATCAAATGTCTGGCTTGTTTGTTATGTTCTTTTGAATTTTTTCTTTTCCAAAAGGTGTTTTTCAATGTGAAAAGAAGTACATTTTCCCATGATGCTTGGTTTCTTTAGATCTCAGCATAGACATATTTTTGATTCACACATAATGTTTGTCCTTCAGAAGCAGCAAATCTATATGTCGGCTCTTTTTGTTGGTGAGGCCATACAAATTGTTCCCTTGTTGCCTTCTGAACAAGAAGCCGTTCAGCTTCAGTACTGGAATTGTCGCTTCCGATCTTTGAAAAGTATGCATTGCCAGGGTTTTAAGTGTTAATATTAAAAGAGCAAAAAAAAAAAAAAAAAAAAACAAACATAGAATGTTGTCTGGTGTAACTACCAGAAAAAAGAAAAACACACACTTACCAAACAAAAAAATGCGAAAACCTAAGATGCTCAAACACTTGCTCGACAATCACCACAGGAATAATAAAACTGCCCATAAGAGTTGGGCGCTTGCTATGTTCAGTTGGACAGCTTCGACGAGAGGTGTGATGTGTGAGAAATTGCAGGGCGTATTTATAGTAAATAGTTATATAAAAGTTCTGGAAGCAGGTGAGCATGGGAAAGGAATGACCTGTATCAATCATGCTGACAAAGAGCATCACGAGATGTAATTTAAAAGAGAAAAGTGAAAATTCTAGAACCTGGGGAGCATGAGAAAGGTATACACTTTATCAATCAACCTGACAAGAAACCTCTAGAAATGTAATTTTAAAGAGATAGGTGAACTCTCTAGAACCAGGTGAGCGTGAGAAAGGTATGACCTGCATTAATGGTGCTGAGAAGAATATTCCAGGCTATCAAAAATGTTCTAACAGCTTTCAGACATCTTCAAATGCCTCATCAAATCTGTTGACTCCACCTTTACCCTGGTATGAGGAAAAGAATAGAGAAGACGAGACAACCTGGCTGTGTCAACATGTGGTGTCACTGAAATGTCAGTGAGGAATGTCAAAAGGATGTAGCTTTGATCGCAAATTCTTGGCAAAATGTGGGAATGTTTGGTTCAGTAGATTCTCACAAAACTGCTGAATGTCCACATCTAAAGAATTTTTATTTGTAGCACATCAAGCAATAAATGAATACTGCATACAAATGACTCTTGTTAGAGTTTTGTATTTTAATGTTAATCTGTACTGGGATTTTGTGATCAGTTTATGGTTTGATTTATTTGTAATAGCAGTCATATCTCAAGGGAAATATCGTGGGAATAATGGAACAAACACGGCCTGATTGTTTCTACTGAAAACAAAATATTATGACCCATAGAATAACAGCAAAAGGTTTTTGACATCCATAAAAATCGGGCCCTGCATTTGACAGGTAAAAAAAACATTTTCCCATGATCTGGTGGCATTCAAGTGCTTTTATTTCCTTAGCCCTTTAAGAGTAAAAAGAATTTAAAACGGACATGCTATCCAGGTTTGTTTACAATCAAGTGTCAACATTTTAAGTGGAAAAATGCAGTCTCCTATTTAACTCTCATGATCTTTGACCCTATAAAAAGCATTTAAAACGGACATGCTATCCAGGTTTGTTTACAATCAAGTGTCAACATTTTAAGTGGAAAAATGCAGTCTCCCATTTAACTCTCATGATCTTTGACCCTTTAATAATTAGTTATGCAAGGTAAAAACAAAGTGATAATTAACTGTGCTGGATGATTCTGTGCCACTCTTTCAAATGTTCTATAATACAAATTCCTCCAGAATAAGTTATAGAAATCATTGAAACATTTGAATAGATTCTTTTCACATGGGGAATGATGTATTTTTTCTTGATTATCCTGAATTCGAAATATTCTACTGAATCTACTGTATACAGACAGTGATTCATTTATCAACCTTCATTTCTCATCAAAACATGGTGGCTGATGATAGCCTAAAATTAACCTACCTTGCGTCTGAATGGTAAAGTTGAAATACACCTAAATGATGAATCAGTGAAAGCAATAGCCAGCGTGCTAGACAGGGCCATAATTCCAGTTCAAAGATTAGTAGGAAAGGGAAGAAAATCAGAAAATCCCATGAAAACACTTCTTTACAAGAAAGAGAGCCCAGACAACAAAAGGAGTGAAAATTCAAAACAACAGGACAAGTCTGGTGTCTTTACTGACTGGCTCTCTTTGCGGGGTGCAAAGAGAGCCAATCAGCGCAGCGACCAGAGTGACAAGAATGATGGCAACGGGCCATGTCTCAAGCACCCTCTCATCCAGTGCAGCATGTAAATTATCATTTTCACTACAGTAACCACAACCAGTAGGTGAGCAATATGTATAAACTCTACTTTTCATTTATTTCCTGTAAAATTCACATATTCCGGAGTTCAATTTTCAGACATGTAGATCTTAACTAGAACAGACATGGTATTTTCTGAAAAAAAAATAGTGAAGGGTGGTCTGTTGCTTGTGAAAGTGTGGATGTGTTTTTGTTCCACATGTGTATCATTAGAAAGTGCTCTCAAGTTTTTTGATGATCTTTGATTTGAACCCCTTTAAAAGCAACGTGTGTGGAATTGCTGACTTCGCCTAAGTGTGCTTTTAACAACTTATAACCATCTCAACATTTTCATTCTGAATTTTCTTCGAAAAAAAGCAGCCCTGAGTGTTCAGTTTCCCATAAGAGTGTAGCTTCGGTTTTGTTTCACTGAGTATCATGGAGACCAGTCACGTGAGCAATCAGTATCCATGATTTCGGGGTCATTAAGTGCAATGTGAGTTAGGTCTCTTTCTCTTTTTAGACCACTCTCAGTTCCAACCCTGGTCAGCTGACGGCTCTCGTCCAATGAGGAGACAGGAACATTGGTGCACGGAGACCAGTTATGTCACCGTTCTCAACCTATCAAAACCCAGGATTTCAGGGTCAAAACGTGCAAACGTGTCTAGAAGGCTCTTTACCACACCACTGAGGGAAATGGGGAAAAGTGACATCATTACCCATAAATAGTTACATGTGGAGGGCCTACTGTCACTAATGGTGTGATACAATTCTTTCCCAAGGTGTACCCATTTCGAGTTTGATATATAATCCGGCTGACCCCCATCATGCACCATTTCACTCCAAATCACTCACTGTGATACAATCAATCACAACACTAGGATGACCATTTAGTTCTTTTACCCGTAAGACATTCCCAACTAATGCAGTGTTAGGTATTCAAATGGAAAAGGATAAAAAAAACCACTGACTTGTGTATCACTAATATAGTGAGCGTCACTGTGGTGCTTCAGTGTGCGCACGCGCTCATGCGTGTGTGTGAAAGGAATGAAGGGGTATTTTTCTTCCTGTGTGATACCGTTATTTTTTAATTCCTGTGATTTGTGAATCTAAAGATTATTTCACGTGATTCATGATTGTGATCCAAATCATTTCGTGTGAAAAGTGAGGGAGGCAAAATTGTTTTTAGTGAACTTGATAAAACCATCTCAACAACACCAGGAAAAGGCTGAATGAAAACACACTTCTCTTTGGGAAGGACTTCATTATTTCGTCATGTCACATGACCCTGGTAAAGTATTGTTTTTACTTCACAGTTTTGACTTGAAATTTTCCAAGAAAACTCGTATACTTGCAGTTTTCTTCCTACTGGTAATATGCATGGGCCGGACAGTTACGTTTTCAGACGGCCGCCACTCTCCTGCATCTAATAAATTGAATTAATGCACTTAACTGTGAATCATCATGTATTTATTCCAATTTTTTATTCATTTCACATTATATGCCCAAAACTAGGAACTGCCCCTGCTATCGCCCACCTTGTATGAATATCCTGATTACTTGGATACATTTAAGACTTAAATCAAGTAAACAATGGAAATCACGTTTATTTTCCAACGTGCAATGAGACTATATGCTGATGGAAATACATTTACGCTTTCTCCACCTGAAGTTAAAAGCCCAATTAGGGCTCAACATCAACGATCATTAACCTAACCAGGTTAGGTTAATCATCGTTGATGTTGACCCCTAATTGGGCTTTTAACTTTTTAGACGGTTAAATTTGAACAAAAATGATGTTGAACATTTTACATAACAGATGAGTTAGTAACCGGCATAATGTCAGCGCTGACTGCATGTGTTCCCTATCAGTATCACTCATCTGTTTCTGTAAAATGTTCAACACTCATTTTTGTTCAAATTTAACTTTCTTCAGCCCAGCTAGTTTATTCCAGTTCATACTCATTGCGATTTCTTGGTGTTATTGAATCTCGGAACGTTACATTTCGAAATGTAAATAGTGTAAAATGCGCATGCGTCTAATTACGTCATTAATCCCATGGTAGCCCCTACAAACGGCAAGAATTGCGTGCAGCAGTTCTTGCATCGTGAAAGGAACCTCAATAGTCGTATGTTCTAACAGATACACTTTCTTTCATTTATATTAACATCTACAACCCATTAGCTCCTATTTCTGACCCCACCCTGCGTCACGCACGGCACTAGGCCCAAGTCACAATCTGAGAACCACATTTGAGCCGTATTTGAGCAAATGATAAAAAACAGTGGAAAAACTTGCACAAAACTTTTTAAGAGAGAAAAGTGACGTCACTACCCATAAATATTTATATTATTTGGACTGCCTACTGTCACTGATGGTGTTACACAATTGGTTCTCGATAGGTACCTATTTTGAGTTCGGTATATAATCCAGCTGACTCTCGGGATGCACCCTTTCACTCCAAATCACACTGTGAGACACAGTATTGAGCCGTGCCCAATTGTCGGACATCGCCGATAGTTTTGCCATTCATTGAAAAGATGTGCAAAAAAAATAATTTATTAAGCACCGAGAGACCAATTTTCAAATTTGCATATTTTCAGACACAATGTCAGCTTTTAGACAGAAAATATCCATTATGGTCGGCAACTGTTATTTAACACCATTGCGACGCAGTTTGCAAAATAAAGTTGTAAATCTTATATGTGTATTAAAATATAGAGGTGTTCCCTCAAGGACTAGAGTTTAATTTGCAGCTAGAAGGTAAACAAAAATAACGTGGAGCCAAATATCTTCCCATGTCCGACATTTGGGCACACCTGACTTTCTGCTCATGGCAGGATTTTCTGGATCATCTTTTGTAAAATGTGTGCGCGTTCGCAATCCTAAGAGTGTGATTTGACAAGGAATATGCGTCCACAATCCACAGTACTTGGTCTTTTCAGCGGCACTGCCAAACAACATCAGTAAATATAATCCAATTTTCAGTCTGCCAATGAACGCAACCTTGCGCTTGGCTGCCCGACAATTGGGCACCCCAGTATACCACTAGGGCAACCACTTCGATTTTTTTACCATGCAACCTTACCTTGAACAAAAAAAACGTTGTGCAGGTCTTAATGGAAGAATGCTGAATTGACTGGAACAAACTAGTTTAAACTGTTGTGGAGTCCTGTATCTCCTCTTAACCTACTAGCAAACTTGATGGAGCTGACAGTAGCTGGCTGACTGGTCAATTTTACTTAATGTATGATCGACCTATTTTATCTCCCCACCAGCGCGCAAGCTGGTTGATTCCATTACACACCTTTTGATGATGACAATTCAATTGACCTTGACCATTACGGCTCTAAAGTCTGGCTGTAACTTGGTACATTAAAGTCATCACCAACATTTTATCGTCACCTTATTTGTCCTATTTTTTCAATATACATTCATTCTTTGGGCAGTTCTCCATAAGTTTTACTGGCATTAATACGAATACCAATACGAATCTTAATTGACCAAACCACTGTACATTTAACAGCTTATGATCAATTGACAATACACACATTAATCCTAACTTAGCTATAGAGACAGAAAAAATTAAATGAACTAGCGTGGGTAAATTAATGATAAAAATAATCAAATAAAACACACACACACACACACACAGGTTACATCAACGATTGCCACTAATGACATCCCAACAGAACCGACCATCCTCAGTATCGTATTTACATGATTTAATTCCCATCCAAATCATAGATGAGGCTTCCAGCTGGAGTCAAGTGGAGTTTAGCCTCTTGAAGCAATGAGAAGACAAAGGCTTTGCTAAAAGGTATTGGAGCTAGGAATTATCTGTAGTGACATCTTTGCGTGAAAATTTTATTATTAAAAGTAATGACATGAGATAGAAATTCTGTCTCCATCGTGATAACCTATAATGATGTTGAACAGTACATCAGGAGGTAAAGTCGTTGCAACAGAACACCTGCAGATAAAAGAATCTGCCGTTACTGCCTGAGAGAAGAAGTCGATGATGTTTCCATTTCATGGTAAAATGTTCCCATTCAAGTCCGAACCACTCTTCTGATACACTGAGAGAATACAAATTTTGAGTCCTTATCTGATTACGATTAATTTACCTTCCTTATGAACTGTACTGATGGGGACATACATGTGATAAATAAGGTACTAAATTATGTAAACTCTGCCATGGAAATAAGGCTAAATGGTAGCATGGGCAGTCAAAATTAGGGTCTTTTAGTTTACTTACTTATGTGCAGTTTAATTCTTCTTTTTTTTCTTTTCTTTTCTCTGTGATTCCAGCAAGCCTTTGGCACATACTGAGATGTAGTCAATGCCTTGGTTAGTCTGTAAGTATTTCAAGTTATACTCACCAGGTGGCAGTGAGATTATACGATAAAGTTCCCCATGGCGAAATTAACTGCAAGAAAAAACTATTTTCTCACGTGTATTTTGAGCAGGAAGTCAATACATGAAACTCATCTTCAACCAGTCCAATGGTACACTGCTGGCAACATCTTTCACCCCGAGGTATTGTAAGATGAGTGTATCTGCCCACTTCACATTGAACTTGATCCACACTGATTCTAAATCTTGTTGAGTATTTTCTTTTCTGAGTGGCAGGAACACGCCAAATGTTATTCTCCATGCTAAATTGTGTTTCGGTTGACAATATACGTGCAGTTAATTCTTCACTTATCGTCAGAATTTATGTGATCTAACCACAGATTTTCACATTTCTTACACATCTGTTCATTACAAATGTGACATGATTTTCCACCCTGGCCATACCATATTTCAGAAAGGTCGAATGCAAATAATATTTTTTTTCATGAGTGATATCCAGCCAGATTTGGGGATTATTTAGTACGTTTTCAAAGCAATCAAGATAGCTTTTTGTTAATCTGTGTTGGGGGTTAATATCACAAATTCTTAACCAATTACTGAAGGTATGACTGAAAATACTTATGAGAAGGGGGAATGCCCGAACTCTTCTTTCACAGCCAGACTTGGGGTATCTTTTATGAATACCTAACATGAATTTACATAGTGCGTTATTAAGTTTTTTAAAGTACGTCCCTTTGCAAATTGAAATGAAGTTGTTTTCATTGAGATTTTGAAGAAAGAAAGGGGCATATACCTCACCGCCATAAGGGAGTACAAGCCGGGCAAGGGAGTCAAACAGTTTCATGCCGAATATAACGTTGTCCCTAATGTTACACTCTCTGAGTTTGAAATATGCCCATTCAGCCTTGTCTGTTAAATTCCCGTGACTTTTTGCATGCTTCCAGATGCTGTAAAAATGAATCCTAAATAGCAATATTCTTGAGCTATTCCAACTAGCTTTCCACTTAGAGTACAGTGAACATTTTGATGTTGTAACCCCCTTTATTTAAAATTAACATTTTAGTTTTCTGAACATCCACTTGCAAGTTCCAGTACTTGTAATATAAATCAAGTTTATCCAGTGATCTTTGGAGTCCATTAGTAGATTCTGATGGCAGCAGTTAGTCATCAGCATACAAGAGACGGGTTATATTAGTGTTCAACACACTCACTAGATCGCATGTATCATCAAATTCCTCTGGCAGATCTCACATAAATATGTTAATTAGAACCAGGTTTAAGACACTACCATATTTTACACCCTTCTGGGAAATAAAATTGTCTGTCATACTGTCTTCCATTTTTTGACACAATAGAATACTTCCATATACATCACATATTGCATCTGGAAAGGGGCCACAAATGCCTGCCTTAACAAGTTTATAAAACAAGACTTTACGCCATTCAGAATCGAATGCTACCTCAAAATCCGCAAAACCAGTGAATAACTATTTTCTTGCAGCTTATTTATATACTTGTCAATTGGATATTTCAAGGTCAAAATGTGGCCACTATTAAAAAAATTCTCTTTAACCCTTTCTCATGAATATGGATTGAATTATTAATTTCTAGAACTTTAATAAGCCTCAAGCTCAGAATCTTACAAAACGCTACAGGGGGGTTACTAGAAACAATTTCTATATAGTTTTCAGGCTGGGGGGTCACCCTTTTTATGAAAAAGTGTCAATGAGTTTCATCGCCACTAATCGAGGAAAAGTTTAAATTATTTCAGAGTCAGAGATTTGGAAGCTCAAGTTATCAAACGTGTTCCTGTTTTCCATAATATTGTGACAAAATGGGATATTTATACTTGATTAAATGCTCTGTAACATCATGTTACTGCTCAATTTCTGATGTATACTTTCACTGTGGCAAGTATGTTGTAATATCTGTATAGATGGCAGCACCTACTGGACAGGGTGTGTTATTAGTTCTTAGGGTTACCTATAGAGGACAGCTGTTGTCAGTCTATTCATCCTGGTATCTTCTAGCTGTCATTCAGGGAGCAATTTTGCATGTGCATTTGAGTGCAAATGCAGAGTTCTAGAGCTGCTCACTGGAGTATTTAAGGTAGGATATGTTTTATAATGATATTGTAAAAACGTGTAGCTGTATTATAGCATGTAACCCTTGTCTTGAAGGGAATTTGTAATTGAAGTCAGAGTTGTGTTGTCATCCATATACAGAACACATATAATCCATGTTAAAAAGTTTCAAGACTGTAATTCGGAGTTTTATCCTCATAGTATTGCTTGAATTTGGTCCTATAATAAATTTATTTTGTGATCAGAGCATAGCATTGTAAAATAGCAGGTGATACAAGATATCTGTGTGCAATATTAATACTACACTTGCGTTATTTTATTATACACATAGGAGTTTACTCTTGTGGCCATTGAGTGAACTACACCATATATCTCACCTGTAATGAGTTTTGTTGGGGTATAGTTTATTCAACCCTAATAATTATGGTAATATGTCAGCAAAACATTTGCTTTGCTTATCAGATTGTCAAATGAGTGTATCTATACCAATAAAGACACTTAAATATGGGGTTTTTGGGTTACGTGAATAATTGTATTCATATAATTGAGTGTGTATACAAATTAGCTGCCCCACAAATATAACTTCCACCCCTCACTTAACTTGATTACCTTCCAGCAGTCCAAAGTCTCCCTGGTAATCCAAAGGTGGGTATATCCAAATATTCAGTAGCTATTGCCTGTTGAGGTGGCAGTATTGCTTCCTGGTGGTGGAATCCATAGCCCTGCAGGAGTGGGGTAACTTCACTGGTTTTCTGCGGCATTGTTCTGTGTCATTTTATGAGCTATGAGGCAATACATGATCTTATGTGTGTATTTTGATTTGCTTTAGGGGTTAATAAGATTATTATTATTATTATTATTATTATTATTATTATTATTATTATTATTATTATTATTATTATTATCATCATCATCATCATCATCATTATTATTATTGCTCATAGAAGTGGGCAATCCATGTCTCTACAGGTGTATGGCATCGTAAGAACCAAACTTGTTTTTAAAGCAGGGCAAGCACATTGTAGATCATATATATGGCCATGGACTGAGGAGGCAAACATGAGTGCCTTCCTTCACATTGAATGGAATATCTGGCAAACCGAGGTTTGTCTCCTGATTTCCCCTTGAGAGCAGGTGGGCCAGAACCCTTGAGGAATGTAAAATGTATGCACTGCCAGTAGTAGCAGTGTAATGAATTCCCATGACTGAATACCCCAAAGTTGCATGGAAAGTTGTGTTCAGTATAGTGTAATGCCAAGTTATTGGGACAAAATTGTGTTATTTAAAGTTGCAGATTTAGCCAGTACAGCATAAAGTCAAAATGTAACACCTTTGGTGATAGAATCTCATGTGTAAACGTATATCAGTTGGTAAAATCTCTGATTCAAAAATTCTTCAAGTATGGTGACAGTTCATATAAAATACTGGTAAGCTGTGTATAATAAAAGTCTATTTTTTGTTAATTGACATTTTTTTTTATTTATCTTTTATCCACTAGGTTTACAGAGAGAAGAACTTATATATGGTCATACCTTAGTGTAACAATCATGCAACCATACCCGTTACATTTTGGTGGCAGCAGTGGGATATATTAAAACACATCCAGTGATACGAATCCATAGGTGGTAAGTATAACACTTGGCACACCATGGATGGAATGGCTATTTGATCTGGAAGACAGACTGTGGGCAAAGATATGCAACAAAAGTCTGCTTTCCAAGAGAATGTTTTCCATCCTCCCATAAATACAGAGGATAGGGGTGGACCAGCAAACAGCCAAGACACATGGTTGTCAGTTGATTCCACAATTAATCAAATCTATGATGGTGGTGGTGGTGGAAGTCTTCCATGGCTAGAGGATAGGGAGGCAGAGGAGACCAAATAGGTGCTGCATACATCTCCCCATGCAAGTACAGGTGAAAACCCAAGAAGAGAATATATAATGGGCTAAGTAACCTGGCTGAGCCCTATGGTGTAGTTGGGTTGAGGCTGAGATGTATGAGAATCACTTGGAGCCAAAGGGAGGAGCATCCTGTGTAGAAGGGAAGCAGGCACTTGCAGGCAAACAGAGTGGAGAGCAGGGGCAAAGCTCAACCTCTGTTATATCCAAAGGTCTGCCATGTGATGGGCCTCAAATGGTAAAACAGCAAGGAAAACAACAGATATACAAAGCCTGTTCAGAAGGAACACAGGCTGTTTTGTCCTTTACTGACATGAGGGATCTAAAGCCTGCACATAAAGAGTGCAGACAAACTTACCTTTCTTGGGCAAGAGGGGTACAGAGTGGGGGATTACATCCACTCCTGTTGTATCCAAAGGTCTTCCCACCAGCAGGGATTATGTGGGAGTGTCAAAGGACCAGGATAATATCCCCTGTGCAGGAGTACAGCCTCAATTACCCTTCAAACATAAGAGAGGTAGGGGAACATGGATAAAGTTCAGACTTCTCACACAAATAGGCACCGATACAGATGGTGTAAGATTACCAGACATGGTGCCCATTCCAGCTGGACATGGTAGCACGATAAATCATTCAGCACCAGTGTCTCCATCACAAAGCAATGTCAATGGTGTTAAAAATGCTATTTCAAGTGCTCAAAGGGTAATGAAGAGGCACATAAGACTTAATAGAACAGATGATCCTAATGCTATGTTGAGCCATGGAATCAATATGGCAGCAGGAAGCTCACAAACCGCAGATGAGACATATGTTTCTCACCCTCCGCATGCTAACCAAATGTTGGACATGGCAACAGCATTTGTGCAAGTCCTGCAAACAGTGCTTGACAATTACATTGGGTGCAACAAGGAGAATTGTGGTCAGATACCAAGGAGTCATGAAGGCTGTAGGGAATCTGCAACAAAAAGTCTATGCAAAGGAATGCTGGTGGCACAGAAAAGTATTCCCAGTCACATACTGTGCTCATTTCGTCTGACGGAAGTTCAGTGGAAGAAAGTGAAAACACAAGAGATGATGACACCGGTGATGAGTCTGTCTCATACCATGAGTCAGCAACATGCAAGAAAATGTATTTTTCAGTCAAACTAACAGGTTTCTTGGGAAAAAAATCTTAGAAAGTGTGGTTTTCAAGATTCACAGATGTGGCTGATAGACAAGGCTAGGATGAAAATAAAAGGTTGGATGAGCTTTTGCCCAGATTGAGAGGAGAAGCTGGAGAATTTGTCTATGATCAGTTAAATAGGAAAACATGGAATAACTATAACACTTTGGTGAAGGAATTACAAAACAGGTTCCATAAAGTTGAAACTTCAAAAACATACCAAAGCATGATCTGCAACCACAATCAAAAGAGTGGAAGCATATGCCACTGAATTAAAGAAACAATATGACAAAGCTTATAAGCAACATCATTGACAGACCAGGAAAGAGGATTTGCTTCGACGATTCTTGGATGGGCTTTATGATGAAAAGGCTTGCTTTAATGTTGAGTACATTAAAGACCCTCAAGATATAGATGAAGCAGTTTACCAAGTTGTGAACCTCTTGGAAACTCATGGATCTGCTTCTCTAGAATGGGAAGGGAAAAGTTCTTGAAAGATAATAACATCTTTGGGGAAATCTGATCCAGAGGTATCAAACTCTGATTCAGATTCAGATGGTTGTGTGCAGTCTGGTAAGAATCCAGGCCAACCAAAAGAGTCTAAAACTGAAAACAAATCAGACTATATAAATCCAGCCACCTCTGAGTCAATGAATGTCAGAGACACATACCAAGACACAGAAAATGTTTCCTTACCCCAGGAAATGACTGATCAGGGATCCACCAAAATTGAAAAGTTACTTGAAAGCATTGTTCAAAGTAATGCAAACATACAATCCCAATTAAGTAAAATGTGAAGTTTTGGGCAGAAGCAAAATCATTATGGGCAAAAGAGAAATGATCAACCAAGAGCAATTCAAGGTAATGGAAATTCTAGCAGGCCAACTGGTTGTTTTAGGTGTGGCTTACCTGATCATTTTGTCAGAGATTGCCCATATCCTGTGATAACTGGTTAGTTACAGTTTACCAACTTACCAGATACCAATGCAACCAGCAAGTATGACAGGACAGAGTGATTTGGTCAGAATCGCTCCTACCAAGCAGCTGGAAAACTAGGGGAGGCCAGACCTGAGGGCCTAGAGTCTGACCTTTGTAGTGATGGTCTCACAATGAAAAGAAATAAAGCTACTGAGTGTGATATGTCACAAACTAAAGTAATTAGGAGGAAAAGTCCTCAGTATGCCGGAATGTATTTTGAAGGGCAAGTGGAGAATGTTAAAGTCACCATCACTATTGACACAGGTGCTACTTTGACCGTTATATCCTCCAGGATATATGATGCTCTTCCTTCTGATCAAAAACCAGACATTAACTTCACTATAGGAAGGAAACTAGTGAATGCAGATGGCCAGCCAATATAATGCAAAGGACAGGCTTGTTTCAATCTTCAGATTGGGCCTCTTCATTTACAGAAATATGTTGTAGTAGCAGATAGAGAGGATGATGTCCTGCTGGGAACAGACATTCTTCTCAAAGATTCATCCAGCAGATTTGATGATGAGTGAAAGCAGGATAGTATTCAGAGGAATAGATGTTCCATTGAACTGTGTTGGAATGCCACACACAATCAGAAAGGTTCACTCAGCTACCCTATATGAAATACCTGGAATGAGTGAAAAAAAATGTTGATGTGTACATCAATGACAGTAGAGAAGAGGAAACTCTCTTGATAGAAAGAATGCATGAAGATCATCCATATATGGTAGCATCTTGCCTTGTGAATACTGGCACAGATCTCACTGTGAAAGTAAGAGTTCTTAATCCATATGAGGAGTCAGTGATCATATGGAAGGACTCTCAGAGTGGTGTAGCACAAGAAGTAGATGAACAGATAAGCATGTTTGTCCCAAATGAGGATCAGGAGGAAACATACAACTTTGATGGCAAAGGAAGGAAAAAATTTCAAAATCATCATCCTTCAAGAGGTGAAAGGAAAATAACAGACAGATGTAACATGGCAACAACTGATATGTTAGAACATTTGGAAACTCCAGATCATTTGCAAACCTTGTACAAAAAACCAACACAATGATGATGATGATGATGATGATGATGATGATGATGATGATGATGATGATGATGATGATGATGATGATGATGATGATGATAATAATAATAATTCTGTGGTCATCCGCCTTTGTGCCGCAGTTCTGTTGGTACAGGAGACCTGAAAAAAGACAAAAAAAAAGATCTGTTAAGCTCATAAATATTACTTTCCCTCATTACCCATCCCACACGACCACACCTCTAAGGCTCAGGCACTTCCCTTGGCATGTCCCTGCACTGACAAACAGTTTACAGATGAACAGCCAAAGGAGCCCTTCAAAGGGCTACCACCTTTCCCTTCCTTTCCCACATTCTTACCTATCTGTTGTATTTAATTTAATTCCATCCTGCCTCATATAGACTTCTTTCTTCCCAAAATCCTACCAGGTAGTCCTGTACTGATTTAATACCTGTCGTACTCCCTGGAAGATCACCCTTCAATCCCAAAAACCATGCAACCCTTTCCTCCTCCCCCTAACTCTGAATTTGTGCCAAGCTCTTACAATTTTGGTCTTCTCTCTTCCATTCTCTTCACTTCCTGGTATCCATTTTTGTTGTCTCTTTTCAAGATTAATTACCCCCACCCTACATTGAAAGAGTGCCCGGATGATGAGAAAGAGATAATTGCAGAACTGTTGCATGAATTCCAAAATACATTTTCAAAGGATGAGTTTGACCTTGGACGGACTCATCTTATTGAACATGCAATAGACACCAAAGATGCCAGAACCCATCAAACTGCCACCAAGAAGAGTATGTTTGGCATACCAAGGGGAAGATCAAACGGCAGTTCAAAAGTTGTTAAAACAAGAGCTTATTCAGCCAAGCCAGAGCCCATGGAGTAGCAGCATAGTCCTGGTGAAGAAAAAAGATGGCAGTATTCAACCCTTTGTTGATTATCGTAAACTAAATGAACTTACCATAAAGGATTATTTTCCTTTACCGAATACTAATGATCATCTAGATGCTGTAGCTGGCTTTAAGTTATTTTCGACATTAGATATTACATCAGCTTGTAATCAAGTACCTGTAAAGGAGGAAGACATTCCAAAAACTGTATTTGTTACACAATGTGGTATTTATGAATATATCACCATACCTTTTGGTTTATCCAATTCACCAGTCACATTTCAGAGACTGATGGTATTGGCCTTGAGTGGTTTACAGTGGCAAATTTGCATAATCTACCAGGATGATGTCATAATCTATGGCAAAGATTTCCATCAGCATGTCTCAAGATTGAGAGAAGTCTTGGAAAGAATTAGAGATGCTGAAATGAAGTTGAAACCAGTAAAATGCAATCTACTGCAGAGAGAAGTAGAATTCTTGGGACATATTATATCTGAAAAGGGAGTGTAACCCAACCCAAAGAATGTACAGAAAGTATTGGACCGGCCAGTTCCCAAAAGAGTGACCCATGTTTGGGCTTTCTTGGGCATGAGGAACTATTACTGCAGATTCATCCAAGATTACTCCAAAGTTGCAGAGCCACTGATCAAGCTGACAAGGAAAAAACAGCCTTTTCAATGGACAGATGATTGTCAGAAGGCTTTTGACCACATCAAAACTGTCTTAACAGGAACCTCACATCATTGCATATCCTTGTAAAAGTGGGGAATAATTCATTCTTGACACACATGTCAGTGACTTTGCTATTGGAGCTGCGCTCTCACAAAAACAAGATGGAGTAGAACGAGTGATAGCATATGGTAGTTGCTCTTTACACAAAGCAGAACGTAACTACTGTGTGACGGACAAAGAATTGTTGGCAGTTAGATTTTTCATCATCCATTATAAGCATTATTCGTTGGGTCAAAAGTTCAGAATCAGAACAGATCATCAGGTTTTGCACTGGATGTTCAGTTTCAAAGACCCAAAGAGTAGGATAGCTCAATGGTTGGAAGACTTGTCTGCCTTCAATTTTGAACTTGAGTACAGAATTGTGAAAAGACATGGCAATGCAGATGCTATGTCACACTTTCCTGACCCGAGAGACTGTCACTGTGAAGTTAAAGAGCAATTAAAGGACCTGAAATGTGGGCCCTGTAAAAAGTGCAAGGAAAAGATGGTAGACATGGACAGCACACTGCAAGAAGAGAATGAGGCTTTAAGATGGATAAGAGAGCCAGTGGTTCAGAAGAAGGAAAATGGACAGGGAAATTCTCTCCCCCCAAACAGTTTTTGAAGAGGATACTTGGGGTTATGATCATATTCATGACATTAGGATTTGCAGCCTCATCCAGATCTAGAGACCTTGCGACCTTTCTAGTCCAAAATGGCCAGAGTCAACTGGAAACTGCTTTCCATTGGTTCAATGGGAAGATAAACCAAGTAGTGAGGGTCTCTGTAAGGGAGTGCAAAACAAACACCAAAGGACAGAAGTGTGTAGGTTGGAGTTCTAACTACTCCATGAACGCTTTGCAAAAGAAACAAATGGAGGGCAGTTATATTGGTCCAATTCTGAATTGGAGAGAATCTGGACAAAGACCTTTTGGTGCCTCTGTATGTGAATCTTCACCTGCTACCAGGCACTAGTGGAATCTTTGGGATAGCCTAATAATTAAAGATGGAGTGTTATTCAGAAACTTTCGTCACAAAGACAATTCAGTTTCACACCAGCAATTTCTAGTGCCTCAGACAATGAGATCAGAAATAATGCAGGAAATGCATAACAGCTTATTGCCATGGCCCTTAGGGAAGAAAAAGACCCAAGAAAAAACAAGGGTTTTACTGGTGTGGCATGCGAGAAAATGTAAATAATTGGGTGGCAAAATGCCATTCATGTGGGGTAACCAAACCCCCAGGTCAAACGCCAAAAGCTCCTTTGGGATTAACACCTCTAGGTGGGCCTATGGACAGATTATCCACTGATATAATGGGCCCTTTAGCAGAATCAGATAAGGGAAATAAATACATACTTGTGGTGAACGATCACTTCACTAAATGGATTGAAATATTCGCTATTCCTGACACTAGTGCAAAGGCGTGTGCAGAAATTAACTTGAATGAGGTGATATCCAGATATGGCTGCCCACTGGATCTGCATTCTGATCAGGGTAGAAATTATGAAAGTGTATTTTTTTCTGAGCTGTGCCGTATGCTTGAGGTTACAAATACACATACCACCCCAGGTAATCCTTGCTACAATGGGCTTACTGAAAGATTCAATAGGACTTTTATACGCATGATAAAAACCTATATAAAGGGGGATCCAAGACAATGGGATAGGAACTTGGGTTGCTTGGCAGGTGCCTACTGTGCAACAATCCAAGATAGTACAAACATGACACCTAATCTTCTCATGCCAGGAAGGGAGGTGAGACTTCCCATTGAAGTCATGTTTGGCAACGCGACAACCAATAGCCCTGAAATTACTTCATATGGGCACTATGTAAATTCACTCAGGAACAAGCTGTGGGAAGCCCATCATTTAGCTGGACAGAACCTCCAGTCCTCTGTGAAGAGGCAGAAAGAAACATATAATGCTAAATTGGCTTTCCACCAAATTTAAAGTAGGTGACTTGCTGTGGTTCTACTCTAATAGTTCACAATTGAAGATTGCTCCAAAACTGCGTTGCCCAAATATGGTTGAAGGACCATATTTGGTGATGCAAAAGTTGAGTGACTTAGACTACATCATTCAATTTGATGCAAAGGGGAAGCAGTGTGTTGTGCATCACAACCGGCTAAAGCCTTATTTTAGAAAAATAACCTTGAAGTGGGCAAAAGGGGCCATTAAGAAGGGCAAGGCAGGCTGCAGTAAATAGTTATGTCTGCTCATGAGATAGAAGCACTCAAAAAGGATTATCTTTTGGTGCTTGCAGATGGCTGATAAAGGAGACCAGGAAGATCAGTTGTACAGCTGTCTCTTGTGCCACTATAGGAGCACCACACCGCAGATGGTCAGACACCATATCAACAAACATTTGTCACTGAGTGAGATCCCATATTACTGCACTGAGCATGACAAGGGATCCAAGACCTTGCAGCAAGCCAAATGCCATCTGTCCAGGGGTCATAGTGAGAATGGAATCTTGAAATCAGTGTTTCAGGGTTGTGGCTATGAGTTAGATGTGGACTTTCCTTGTGTGGTGCCATTGAGTGTTGAAGATACAGAGAAGGTAGGGAGTGCTAGCATTAACCCCACCATGAGGAGGAAAGAGATACTGAGAGGCTGAGGAGAGTTATGGGCAAGACCACTCCAGAAAAACCTCTGGTAATTTATGTTGAGGATAATGACCAGTTCAGTCCAACCGAGGCTGATCATGATTCTCTAGTGCCCTCTGTCCATGACCAATCCAGTGAGGAGGATGGGAGTGCTGCTACAATAACACCAGATGCAAGAGGGGAAGGGTCTTCTGCAGCAGCTATCATCGGTGATCCACAGAACTTTGCTACTCTAGAGGGCCATGTGGAAAATCTCGGGAAGCTGGTCAATGCACTGAAGGAATCCTGTGGGCACAGTTTGGCAACTTCAGTCCAAACCTTGGACAAGACACTCCAGCAGACCAACACCAAATTGGAAATGGTACAGGAGCAATTGGAGATGAACACCAAGGCCACTAAAAAGCTGACAGAGATACTGGGCAAAGTGCTAACTTCCCCCTTTAAGGTTGCCAGCATTCCACAAAGGCCCAGAAAAAGGAGACCACCTTGCATCCATCAAGGGATCACAGTCCCCTGAAGCCACACAACAGTCCAGCCAGGCAGAGACCACATTATAACTGATGGACATTGAATATGTAAAAGGGAAACTGTAACTTTAATTTGATGGAAATTATGGGCTTGGTGCCTCAATGGCAATGCTCTGTAACATCATGTTACTGCTTAATTTCTGATGTATACTTTCACTATGGCAAGTATGTTCTAAGATCTGTGTAGATGGCAGCACCTACTGGACAGGGTGTGTTATTAGTTCTTAGGGTCACCTGAAGATGGCAGGTGTTGTCAGTCTGTCATCTTGTGATCAGAGCTAGCATTGTAAAATAGCAGGTGATACAAGATATTTGTGTGCAATATTACACTTGCTTCATTATATTATATACCTAGTAGTGTACTCTTGTGGCCATTGAGTGAACTACACCATATATCTCACCTGTAATGGGTTTTGTAGGGGCATAGTTTATTCAATCCTAATAATTTTGGTAATATGTCAGCAAAACGTTTGCTTTGCTTATCAGATAGTCAAATGAGCGTATCTATACCAGTAAAGACACTTAAATGTGAGGTTTTTGGGTTACATGTATAATTGTTCTCATATAATTGAGTGTGTATGCAAATTAGCTGCACCACAAATATAACTTCCAACCCTCACTTAACATATGAGACTGACCAGCATTAGGGGAGACAACCACTTGCTTATCTTCCAGTAGTCCAAAGTCTCCCTGGTAATCCAAAGGTGGGCATATCTAAATATTGAGTAGCTATTGCCTGTTGAGGTAGTGGTATTGCTTCCTGGTGGTGGAATCCATTTCCCTGCAGGAGTGGGGAAACTTCACTGGTTTTGTGCAGCATTATTGCTCATAGAAGTGGGCAATCCATGTCTCTGCAGGTGTATGGGATCATAAGAACCAAGCTTGTTCTTAGAGCAGGGCAAGCACATTGTGGATCATATATGGCCAAGGATTGGGGAGGCAAACATGAGTGTCTTCCTTCATAATTGGGAATGGTATAGCAGGCAAACAGAGGTTTGTCTCCTGATTTCCACTTCAGAGCAGGTGGGACAGTACACTTGAGGAGTGTAAGGTGTATGCACTGCCAGTGGTAGCAGTGTATTGGATTCCCATGACTGAATATCCCAAAGTTGCATGGAAAGTTGTGTTCACTATAGTGTAATGCCAAGTTGCTGGGACAAAATTGTGTTATTTAAAGTTGCAGAATAAGCCAGTACAACATAAAGTCAAAATGTAACCCCTTTGGTGATAGACTATCATGTGTAAAAGTGTTGGTAAAATCACTGATTCAAAACTTCTTCAACTATGGTGACAGTTCATATAAAATATTGATCTGCTGGTAAGTTGTCTATAATAAAAGTCTATTTTTTATTAATTGGCTTTTTTTTTTTTTTTTTTTTTTTGGTTATCTTTCATTCCCTAAGTTTACTGAGAGCTAAACTTATATATGGGCATACCTTAGTGTAACAATTATGTGTTTTGAGCCCTACGATAGCAACTTGCTTGGTACTGAACCATAACATTGACGAAAAGAGTGGAATCTAACGCTGTTGTTTTATGTTTAACATCAAGATAGCTGAAAACGTCCAAGAATCCACACATCACAATATGAATCCCTCCCAGATAAAGCCAACCATCATAGAAGACAAAAGAAATATGTAAAGGATAAAGGAAATTTGCATAACTCTTTCCACAGTTTTCCCATCATAATATCTCAAAATCTTAATTCTGATTTCCTTTGTAGCCTATCATGTGACATTCATACAGTTTCTGACAATTTTTATAAGTTGCAATTTTGTCTAGATCATAGTTTCAAACAGAAAAAAAATGTGCAAAAAGTAAAAGTACGTTTTCTAAGGATACGAGGTTTGATAATGAATGTAAACAACTGATGGGAGGTGTAAGAGATGTCAAAGTCGCTTTGCAAGAGAATTTGATATCTCGGAAACAGGTAGCTAAATGACTACTGTAGCTGGACTCATGATTATAGAAGACTTATCCAAAGAAAAAGCAACAATATCAGGCCACAAATCTTGATATATTTCAGAATATGTTGAGTGATAATCCAGATAAATGCTGGAATTTCGGGAAGAAGCTGAAACCAAGTTCCAATAGTCACAGCCTCGAGAATTGACCTTGATACTTTTGCTGCTTATTTCACATCCCAAAATACACCTGTCAGACCAGATTATTTTAACCTGAAGTTTATAAAAACAAGACAAATGTGACAGTCCTGTGCTCAGCTGATATGTACATATATCATTGCGATTTTTTACGATTTGCTCCAAAAAAGAACAAAAAAAATCATTAAAAAAATCCAAAAATTAATGGAGTGTGTCCATTTGAACAGATCTGCTAGAGACCTACTCAAGCTACATTGCCACCAAGTCTGAAGTAAATCTGATAGACTGTTTCGAAGAAGACTTCAAAACTGTGAATTAGCATTAGACTGGCAATTGACTTAAAAGTAATCAACAGGGAAGATGCATTTATCGGTAAGTACTCGAATTGAAAAAAATGTGAAAAATCAGCAATCCAGAGCATTGCACCTAGTGAACCATTTTGTTTGACCCTTCCAAAAAGAACATATCCACCAAGTTTCAGCTTTATCTGAGTGAAGGTTCTGAAGAAGTCAAAAATAGCAATAACACACACACACACACACAAAATTAAATATTTTAAAAAATTACAGAGCAACCTGGTGAACAAATTCAGAACTACAGGTCCTTCTCAGTGTTCCTGTGTGATATCAAAGCAATCAGGCAAGTGGTTTCAGAGATTTTTTTTTTTAAGATTTGCCCACAACAGATCATACAAAATAAAAAAATCAATGCGACAAGACCATTTGATCTGCTAGAGACCCACCAAAGAACATTGCCACCAAGCTTGAAGTCAATCACATTGACGGTTTTGCAGAAAAAGTCAAAAAGGTAATTAGATGCCCGTTGACTTACATAGTAATCAATAGGACAGGTGTATTTACCACCAAGAACCCAAATTAAAAAATCGATAAATATCAGGAATCCTCAGCATTGCCTCTCAGTTAAAAACTTTGAGTGGCCCTTCCACAAGGATCATATACACCAGGTTTCAGCTTAATCTGAGTGGTGGCTTTACAGAAGAAGTCAAAAATAGCAATAACGCTCAAAAAATCAAAACAAATTCTAGAAAAATTGCAGCACAGCCTGCTGAACAGATTCAGAACTAGGATCCCTAAGAGTGTTCCTGTGTGATATCAAAGCAATCAGGTGACCAGTTTCAGAGAAGAATTTTTTTGAGATCTGCCAAAAAAAGGAACAAAATATACTATAAAAAATCCGAAAATCTATGGAGCATGACCATTTGAACAATCTGCTAGAACCCACCCAAAGTACATTGCCATCAAACTTGAAGTCAATCTTACTGACAGTTTCGCAGAAAAAAATTTTTTTAAATGTGAATTTGCATGAATTATTAAATTTAGTTGATTTTGAAAAAGCTTTGGATACCATAGAATGGAGTTATATAGATAAAGTATTGATATTCTTTAATCTTGAATTCTTTTGAAAATCGATAAAAATAGTTATTAGTTGTGTTCTTAATAATGGCTATACGTTAGAGTTCTTTTACTTATCACCTGCCATAAGCATGGTTGTCCCCTTGCTCCATCTTTATTTGCCCTTGAACCATTAGCTGTACTTGTTGGATCAAAAGAAAATATCATAGGTTTTGTTAAGAAATATTCAATAAGCAGATGAAGCCACCTTTGTGACAGACTGGGAATCGGCAAAAATAGTATTTTACCTTTTCACAGATTTCAAAAATTGTTTTGGTTTAAAATATAACGTAGAAAAACTGCAGTATTTTAGCTTAGAGCAACCAAATTTTCCGTACACTTAGATCTTCCAGTTTCCTGGCAAGAAGGGAATTTTCACACTTGTGTATCAGTTTGGCAGAGAATGAAGTAGAGATGTGTACAATAAATTTTGAAACTAATCTGCAGTCTGTTATGGAAATATTAAAGGTTTGAAGGATGCGAGATTTCTCATCGATAAGTAGAAATCTTGCAGTCTCTCATGGTATTCATCCGACTTCCTTAATAAGGACAAAAGATGTTCAGTCTATATGTCATTTTATAGGAAGTCACTCAACTCAAAAGGTGAGGAGTTCAGTAATGTATCAGAATCTATACAACGCTGGTATAAAAGTGATGCATTTTAAGATACCGGTGTGTGCTTTAAAATAAGCTAGATTAAACAGTTGTATAGAAATATGGAAAATCCATATTTCAAGAATTTATTCCATTCAGTTAAGTTGGAAGAATTTTTCTTGCGCAAATGTAATTATGAAACCATGCATTTAAGTTCATGACTATTTATAAGGAGCTAATACATACTTGGATATGATTTCAAAATTGTTTCGGCTTATGAGCTTAAAACAAATTTGTAATGAATTTTATGGTTAAATCCTTACATTATAAGAGATCAAAAAAAGCAGTTTTTATAAACACTGATACATGAAAGGTATTAAATAATTATGCAGATGAGAATGGAGTGTGTTTAAATTAAGAAGTTTTTTAATTTTATTTGAAGGTTGATTTCTTGGAATACTTATCATTATGCTTATCTACTCCTGGTCATTGGAAACAAATGTAATGTAATTAATTAATTTGGTCATTTGAACCATCATTAGTACCAAGATTTATATTGAATGATCATTTGAATTTTTCTACTCCTATTACTTGCAAGGAAATTTATTGGTGCATTTTTTGCAATGGCTGGATCTACTTACTTAAAATCGTGGATATCCGTGTTTAATATACCTGAAAATGATTGGTCTAAAATATTTACTTTGTCTTTCAAATTTACTATGGAAAGTAAAGCCTTCCCGTTTACACTTTTACATACATTTACAGTCCATGAAGCAAGCTTGTGTAAAATGCATGCAGTAGACTCAGAATTATGTGAAACCTGTTTGAAAAGATTCAGTTTTGCATTAGTTCTGGGAATGTCCTACTATAAGGTTATTTTGGAATAAATTTGACGAGCTGTGGGATGCATTGTTTTCTACTAGCCCTATATAGTTAATTCCATAACTCTCACCAAATATTAATTCACATTTTCTGTTCATCTATAGGTGGCACTATTAGCACTTTTCTGATTGGACTTATCAGCCTGCAGACTATTTCCACCAGAATTCAGAAGTACCTATTGACCATCAAACAGACCACAGCATTTTCTATTTGTTCACTTTCTGATCCCTGTATCACATAATTCGCCATGTGGCACCAACAACAATGAAAGGAACCTGGATTTCCATTCATAAGAACATGTCAAAAAGGTGTACGCTCTGTGGCATGTGGTCAGCAGAACTGAACAGGAAATCAATCAATTCGGCAAAATTATTGGTGCTCCAAAAATAATTTTATCTCCACATCTCAGTCACTGATCTCTACAAATGATTTTTCAGTTCCAAAAGATCATTTTTTCATCTCCACATTTTATGTTTGAGCTCCCCAACTCATATGTGGAGATCAATGATTATAACACAGAGCCTTTTACCATTCAGTAAGAGCCAAAGGATAAAGGGCATCATATCAGGAATTGTCTTTATGACACAGGGCCTTTCACCATTCGGTGGGAGTATAGGACCCACGGTGTTACATCAGGAACTGTCTTTATGACACAGGGCCTTTCACCATTCAGTGGGGGCATAGGACCCACGGTGTTACATCAGGAACTGTCTTTATGACACAGGGCCTCTCACCATTCAGTGGGAGTATAGGACCCACGGTGTTATATCAGGAACTGTCTTTATGACACAGGGCCTCTCACCATTCAGTGGGAGTATAGGACCCACTGTGTTATATCAGGAACTGTCTTTATGACACAGGGCCTTTCACCATTCAGTGGGAGTATAGGACCCATGGTGTTATATCAGGAACTGTCTTTATGACACAGGGCCTTTCACCATTCAGTGGGAGTATAGGACCCACGGTGTTATATCAGGAACTGTCTTTATAACACAGGGCCTTTACCAATCAGTGGGAGTATAGGACCCACGGTGTTATATCAGGAACTGTCTTTATGACACAGGGCCTTTACCAATCAGTGGGAGTATAGGACCCACAGTGTTATATCAGGAACTGTCTTTATGACACAGGGCCTTTCACCATTCATGGGGAGCATAGGACCCACAGTGTTATATCAGGAACTGTCTTTATGACACAGGGCCTTTCACCATTCAGTGGGAGCATAGGACCCACAGTGTTATATCAGGAACTGTCTTTATGACACAGGGCCTTTACCAATCAATGGGAGTATAGGACCCACGGTGTTATATCAGGAATTGTCTTTTTGACACAGGGCCTTTCACCATTCAGTGGGAGCATAGGACCCACGGTGTTATATCAGGAACTGTCTTTATGACACAGGGCCTTTCACCATTCAGTGGGAGCATAGGACCCACGGTGTTATATCAGGAACTGTCTTTATGACACAGGGCCTTTACCAATCAGTGGGAGTATAGGACCCACAGTGTTATATCAGGAACTGTCTTTATGACACAGGGCCTTTCACCATTCAGTGGGAGCATAGGACCCAAGGTGTTATATCAGGAACTGTCTTTATGACACAGGGCCTTTACCAATCAGTGGGAGTATAGGACCCATGGTGTTATATCAGGAGCTGTCTTTGTGACACAGGGCCTTTCACCATTCAGTGGGAGCATAGGACCCACGGTGTTATATCAGGAACTGTCTTTATGACACAGGGCCTTTCACCATTCAGTGGGAGCATAGGACCCACGGTGTTATATCAAGAACTGTCTTTATGACCCAGGGCCTTTCACCATTCAGTGGGAGTATAAGACCCACGGTGTTATATCAGGAACTGTCTTTATGACACAGGGCCTTTCACCATTCAGTGGGAGTATAGGACCCACGGTGTTATATCAGGAACTGTCTTTATGACACAGGGCCTTTCACCATTCAGTGGGAGTATAGGACCCACGGTGTTATATCAGGAACTGTCTTTATGACACAGGGCCTTTCACCATTCAGTGGGAGCATAGGACCCACGGTGTTATATCAAGAACTGTCTTTATGACCCAGGGCCTTTCACCATTCAGTGGGAGTATAAGACCCACGGTGTTATATCAGGAACTGTCTTTATGACACAGGGCCTTTCACCATTCAGTGGGAGTATAGGACCCACGGTGTTATATCAGGAACTGTCTTTATGACACAGGGCCTTTCACCATTCAGTGGGAGTATAGGACCCACGGTGTTATATCAGGAACTGTCTTTATGACACAGGGCCTTTCACCATTCAGTGGGAGTATAGGACCCACGGTGTTATATCAGGAACTGCCTTGTAATGAGGCGGGTCATAATTAGAGGCTATCTCATGGCTGAATCAGTCTCCTACCTGGTACAGTTCCCATGAGGAACTCTTCAGGGTAGGAGACTGGTTTAGCCATGGGATGATATTTGTCCCAAATTTATCTGCCATAATAAGACAAAAAAAGCAAATGCAGCTTTTCCTGGGATAATATAAGATGCTAAATACCAATTCAGTAGCCAAAACATATAATTTATGGTTTATAATTTTGTTTGAGAATAACCCACCTCCCCTGCAGGAAGAACTAGGCCTTGACTACTGTACTGTCAAGTCATGCATCTTGTGTGGCAGGCACCCTATGCGAGTGACGTCATGGTGCATAGCCTCGTTAGAGTTGCTGTTTCCGTAAATATAGAACATGAGGGATATACAGACTTTCAATGTAATTTTAATTGGGTGATTGTATTTCCCTTGGGAGGATACTGGCTGTTGCTAGTGTAATATCATCCATGTGTTCTAATTGGACAGTTTCAGTATCCCCCCTTATTTTGGTGTCTTTATGTCCCTTGAAAGACACTGTATGCTACAGGAATAAAATGCAGTATGAGGGCAGTTTTAGTACTACATTTGGGATACAGTCATATTATTGTACCAGTGAAAGATTGAAATAGACTGTATCTCAGGGACATATCTACACTTCCAAAATCTCTAGTCAAAACTGGAAATATACGCACAAATAAGAAAAATTGTGCCATGGCCTTTTAAAAATTCATTTTAAATTATTTTAGCCATTTACTCATCTTTTGAGACAAGTTCAAGAAGCATTAGCCTTTGGCAAATGGTAACGGTAGTCCCTGCATCTAGTGGCTAATGGTAGTCCCTGCATCTAGTGGCTGATGCTGCGAATCCTGTTGCAGCTGAGGACAAACGAGGACAAAATACACCTGGTTAACCCATTCACTCTTTATTTACATACGTATTGCATCATTTAAACAACAGTATTAAATGTCATACCACTAGGGCCCATGTATAGCTTTATCAAATATACAACCCATAGGATACACGCATTCACCCTTAACAATCTATAAATAGCACACACCCCACCGAGCAGTCTTGATGGTGGGTAGGTAGAGATATTGTACAGTCTGTTGTGACCATACATGTCCATTGACTATGACATATACAGCAACATCAAGCAGCAGGACACAGTATTAATGGAGGCATTTGACAGCAACGTCTGATCTCCTGGCACCAACACCTGGGGCTGCACAGTTGGCAGAGTAATAACACGCATTTTACCTCTGCACGCCAGCTTTGATTCACAGCCTTCGGAGCAAAGGGGGGGGGGGGGGGGGGTTGAAGTGGAGGGAATTCCTATCACTCAGACTGTGCCCGGTGGTTTTATCCTGGCTCCCAGGCATTCAGTCTCCTCCATCTCACACTAAGGTAGGAAGTATACGCCAACATCTGTGTCATGTACAGTGATGAATCTATGCTTAACCTGCTTCACAATCCACGTAAAACATCGGAGGTCTACAGTATTTTGAGGCAATAGGAAGCACTGTTGTCACAGGTTAACAGTGATCATTAATTACATGGTTTCATGAGGTACACAATGACAAATCAGGGGACAATAAATTACCCATTAAAGGAAAAAAATACATGCCTTTGTTCATCAAAAGCATACTTTGGAAACTGATCACCAGAAGCCAACAGAAAAATATAAGAGATTGTATTACACCTGGAATGATTAACTCTTCCACGCCCAAACCCTCCATCACATTCTAAAGAAGAAAGGGTTAAGTATAATCCATGTTTTGTATTTGAACCATGCCATAAAAGTGCTTCTGTCAGACAACAATTTCATGTTGCTTTAAACATACTAAATACATTAAGAGCTAGGGTGTGGTTTTCAGGTACAATGCACCACACAGTCCTGGTTTGCAGAGCGAGGACCCAATTGTCTAACATTTGCCCATGAGGACAAGGCCTTGCATTGGCCATATAAGCCTAATATTTTGAAGTAAATTTCACACTTTGTGTATCAAATTGATATTTTGGTAAGTCAACATTAACACTTTTGACATTAAACAAATGAAACTGGAATTCAGGGCCGACATTAATCAGCTTTCCGTCATTTTTTCCCTCATGGAAAGAACTGTTGCAATGGACAAGAGTGAAAACAAGGGAATAGCAGTGCCAAAAAGATACTTCATAATGAAGAAAAAATCAAGTGTTAAAATAAATAATAAAGAATCTGTACCTATATGCAGTGGTCTAACTTTTGGGATATTCCACAAACAGGAATTTTACAGTCTCCCTGTAACAAGAGGGTACTATGTACATACAGTGATGCCTGCTTTAGGGAACCACTGCAGTGAAAGACCACCTGCTGTTTGTAGCCACATTTCCCAGGCTGCAGAAGTCAATGTTATTTTTAATGCTATCTGTGTTGAAGGACCACCTGCTGTGTCAGTGACCTCTTTTTTGCTGGCAGAAGGTGTGATCATATACTGCAGGTACCACTCCAAGCAATAGTAATTTGTCTGGCATAGGCATTTAATAATGATCTCAATAAATCCAATGTTCTTCAAGAATTTGCCTCCAAAGTTGACCTAAGCTCTGAGTTTTTTCTGGGGTTTACCCTTGTTGGACAAGGTCACCATTTAAATGCCGGAAAAGTGACTCAGTTTCTAATTGGTTGACTATGGTTACCACGGCGGCAGCCGGCAGTACACAAGGGACCAGACTGCTACTAGCCTGGTGATAAAAATCAACTTCCAGATTGGTGTCTCAGTCTCGCCGGGGATCACAATACAGTTTTGTTTCCTTAAATATATAGTCAGCCCTGTCACAGAAGGGCAGACCAAGTGTAGTTGAGATAACATGGAACTTGGTCTGCTTTACAGGCAACTGTCTTAAGAAGTTACCATGCTTCCCTACACCTCTATACATAATTAATAAGCTATATGATGAAAATGTAACCAAACACAAACTACAAGGGTAGTACCTGTAACAAAAGTTATTTCAAAATGCCAGATCACAAACAGATATAGACAAAGCATATGGTTACACTCGGTCATCTTATAGGAACAAATTGACAAGTGAATAGTCATTGAACCTTTCAAACAAACATTTTCATGAAAGCTAAAGTTGCTGTAAGTATATTTAATTTGACTTGGACACCCTCATAAATCCTTGTCCTAGATACAATCAAACAAAAAAATGGTGAAATATTTAATTGCAAGTGGTCTAGAGATCAAATATTGAATTTGCAACATAGAAGTTTACAATGTACATCTCGTGTGAACCCATGTTTGTGTGACAGACAGCTGGATATTAACACTTTAGATGACTTATCATATCCTGGCATGTAAATATTGATGAGGTTTACTCTGAACTTTTTTATATTAACTCAGAGCTATCTGTTGTCTTAAAGTGGTGGCTTGAGCGACCAAAGTCCCCTTTGTAGCCCCATCCATGACTGCCAACAGTAATCAAGGCAAAGGCATTTGCATTTGCTTTGATTTGGTTTTGGTGGCAGATTCAGGAATGGTGCAATAGATAGTGCTGCCCTCTGTTATTGTAATGGTATAACAGTTGTGTCAGATACAATGTGTAAGTTACTAGCAATGGTCCCCTGATTGGCATGTATGGTACATATAATGCCCTGCAAGTACTTTCCAGGTATCAAAATACAAAAAAAAATGTATCACTGTATCCTCGACACCTGGTGATTAAATTGAGAGAAAACAAAAGTTTCACGATTCTGTTGTTGCAACTTTTACAAAATGATCCATTCCACAAGATTCGCTGTTTGTAAAGCTAGCAGCACTTCGACTGAAATTTGACCCTACTTCTGTGGGCTTTTTTAATTGATTGATCATATTTTTGCTTCTGCAAGGTGGCATGTTAGCACTTCTTAAATATATATTCATTGCTTTCATACACTGTGCTCAAAGTGGATAAATATTGATGTGTAATTAAGTTTAAATAAAATTAAAATAAAGAATGCTAACATGTAAAGAATGTACCAGTTTCCAGGAGACATTGACAATGTACATGTGACCCAGCTGTTACAGAGTAACTCACTGGCATCAAATATTTAAAATTCTGCAAGACTTTAATTCCAATGACTCATTTCCAGAATTAAACATGTACATGTATATAGTATATAATAATTACCATATATTTTGAATGTTGGTAAAACACACTGTAGTGACTGTATATTTGTACAAATATATGAGAAACAAACTAAACCATAACAACAGATCATATATGCATCAAACTTGCATTTCTGGACACTCCATATACATCCCTGATGGTGTTCAATGACTGACAAAATGCAGCCCCTGCCATTGATAAGATGCATACAGATAGTCTGTCCACCCCATGTCCAACCTGTCCTCACAAATAGTTTAGTGCCCCACACATTTAAGTCTCACTGCACATATACATATCAAAGATGCTTTATAAGTATCTGAAATATTTCCCACATAAGTGATGAATTTTTTACATACACCTTCAATCAATATCCACACAAAGTAATGTATCTTTCTTTTTTTCATACACATATTAGTATATACATTTTTTCCTTTTCCCATTTTTTTATTTCCCTTTTTTTTCTTTTTTTTTTTTTTTTTTGTAATGCATGACAAAATATGATAATGATGTACTGACTATCAGCCTCTGTGGCAGGAGAAGATATCAGCATCACAGTCTCTGCCAGGCAGGTGTCACAGTGACGCATCATACTTGGTGTGCACAGACACTTCCATCTCCCACCACAGGGGGTGCCACTATACACTGAGCTCTCTGCTTACCATGGATCTGAACATGACTACATCTTCATGACCCCTTTCGTTTTAGGTTTAAAATGGCAAAAAAGGTGACTTATGGCATAAATTTGTAGCATGTAGGGGTTCAAATGGTTAAATTTGTAGTATGTAGGGGGTTCAAATGGGATAAATATTTTCTGACATTAATCTTCATCATGGGGTTATGGGAGGGTTACATTTGTACCCCCACACTAAATGGCAGTAATCATATACTAAAAAGTGGACATGTGGTTTTGTAGTAATCCCAGTTTAAAGAATGTCTGTTTTCCCACATAAATATTGATGATCTTCAAGTTGTTGCAGACTTTTGTCACCAGAGGGCTCTTGTATATAGTGCCATTAAGGATGCCCCATCCTCTTGACGTTATGGGGTGAATACCCCATCTGCCTGAGTGGCTGGGGCGTTTACCTTCCTCATCCACCTCCTGCCATTGGTGGGGCACTTGGAGCACCTGGAAATGAAGGAATGATGACAGTCACGGTACCATACACACTACTGTGTACAATATACCACCATGCCTAGACATGCTGTCGATACAGACGTGTCGTAGCTTTTTCAGTCATTCTGTTTTTCTTTGCTCACAAAGTACACGAACAATGCAGCAAGAATACTCAAAAAATGTTACAGCTTTAAATTTAAACTTACTATTCAGAGGAATTTTATAACCACTGAAGTAACTGTCTGCATTACACCATTTACCAATGAAAGAACTCTTTTCAAAAAAAAAAAAAATACTATTCTCTGGGGAGTGATTTTCTACATAACAAAGACACCAGAAAAGTAAAGTTTTTATGGCAAAAGTTGTCCAAAATAAGCAAATTTTCTGCTAAATTACAAATTGTAAGTTAAAGAGAGAAAAGTGAGATCTATTCTTACTCCAGGCTGTTTCTGCAGGCTCCTCTCTTACAACTGGATCAGTTATCGTCAAACACGGTGTCTACAGACAGACCACCAATGAGGTAACACATTGCACTCACCTCCACCTCCACCTCCAACGCCTCCCATCCTTCGCCTCGGCCCGCCACCAGGGGGCCCACCTCCCGGGCCACCGCCACGCCTGTCAATATACAGTGGCACATGTTATTCAACGTCGAATTATTCTAGACACATATGTTATCTTGACCAAATGTATACATTATATTATCCCACATTGACCTATCTCACACCGGTATGTTATCTTTGCCAAATCATTTGTAAATATTATCTCACACTTAACTATCTTACACGGGGAGGCTATCTTGGCTAAACAGCCGTATATGTTATCCCACATTGAATCATTTTAAATGTGGATGTTATTGAGGCTGAATACTTACATTTGTTATCTAAAACTGAATTTTGTTTTGACAATTTTAGAAATAAGCTTTATCTGTTTGTATGAGACAGCAAATTTTCTTGTCGACAAGTTATTTTGACACTTGAGTCATCCAGAATTTCTGAAGTTGTCCAACGAATGGAAGGCAAATGTTTCTTTGTCTACTGTGGACAAGTGGAACATTGGTTTTATTTCTAACACTATTACACGTGTATGTCATCTTGGATACATATTGGTTTGTGTTATCCCACACGGCAATGCCATAGACATGTTTGTTATCTTGGATACATATTGGTTTGTGTTACCCACATGGGAATGCCGTAGACATGTATGCTATCTTGGATACATATTGGTTTGTGTTATCCCACATGGGAATGCCGTAGACATGTTTGTTATCTTGCCTAAACAGTTGTGAGTTTGTTATTGCACATTGGAATATCTTAGACATATATATTATCTTGCCTGAAACAATTGTTTGTTTTACAAAATTGAATCATCTTGTACATGTAAGTTATCTAGGCTTCTGTCTTGTCATGATGTATTTGTACTTTTGTTGTTTAGTTAGACCATCAAAGTAGTTACATTCCTGGGTAGATCAGTCCCGTATACATGTATATACATATGTCAGTCCGGTATACATGTATATACATACGTCAGTCCTGTATTTAGAGGTTATCCCATGGCTAAATCAGTATCCTACCCGGTACAGTTCCCCTGAGAGCCTGTATCCTCCAGAGACCCGAAGGGTCGAGGGAGGATACAGCTCGAGGGGGAACTGTACCGGGTAGGATACTGATTTAGCCATGGGATGATCTTTGTATCCTAAATGTATATGCCATAATAAGACAAAAAAGGCAAAGGTAGCTTTTCCTGGGATTATGTAAGATGGTACATACCTATTCAGTAGCCAAAACATACAATTTCTGGTTCATCATTTTGTTTGAGAAAAGCCCACCTCCCCTTCAGGAAGAAATAGGCCTAAACTACTGTCCTGTCAGGACATGCATCTCGTGCGGCAGGCACCCTTGCAACGTGAGTGACGTCATGGCGCAAAACGTCATTAGAGTCGCTGTTACCGCAAATATAGAACGTGAGGGATATACTGACTTTCAATGTTCTTTTAATGGGGAGATTGTATTTCCCTTTGGGAAGATACTGGCTGTTGCTAGTGTAACATTTTCCATGTATTCTAATTGGACAGTTTCAGTATCCTCCCTAATTTTTGTATCAGTATGTCCCTTGAAAGACACTGTATGCTACAGGACTAAAAATGCAGTATGAGGGCTGTTTTAATGTCTACATTGTATATATATACATCAGTCCTGTATACATGTATATACATACATCAGTCCCGTATACATGTATATATACATCATTCCCGTATACATGTATATATATACATCAGTCCCGTATACATGTATATACATACATCAGTCCCGTATACATGTATATACATATGTCAGTCCGTATACATGTATATACATACATATCATCATGCAAGTCAGTAAAACAAGTGCAATCTGTGACAAAATGAATCTCATCTTCAATATCAGTTGATCACACAACTTACAAGGTCTAGGCTCTACAGCAGTGTCAGGTCTGGCCTATCTGCCCACTTCTACTGGAAGTGTGTCGGCACTTGCTCTCAACTTATTACATTTGTGTCTTAAACTATGAGGGATTCCACATTTCTAGACATTATCCATTGGAAAATCCTGTTTTACAATTCTAATGTGGACAGTGCATGCTGCCCATTGACATTAGCGCCATCTACTTCTTTGCACCAGTCTGAGTAATATGATTTTTTTCAGCTTTTATTTTAATTTGCGGACTCCTGAATTTGGAGACCATCCTTCAAAATTTCTCCAGGTTTTCTGGAGACCAAGCTTGACTGATATTTTTTTTTCAGTGCTTCATCCCTCAGGTTTTGTCCATATTGCACAAATCATAGTTTTCTTAAAGACATTTACACTGTAATACATTTTGGCCACTATGTATCCGATATAACCAAAGCTTTACTGCTCCACACAGTGGCTCAATAAGGACAGGAACACTGCCAAGTTACACTTCAATAGAGAGCAGCTGGTGGCAGGTGGACGTGTTGTACTACATCAACCAGTTATCATCCATTTGGAGCAAGCGACCCGACTGCATCAATCTACTTGACAGCTGATCCTGGCATGTAAACATGGCCATATGAACCCATGTGGTAAACCTATGTGTATACTGTTATGCTTGTCTAACAGCGTGTGTGCTAGTCTATCTGTGTGTAATATAGACAGACCTCTAAAGAGATGGTCAATACTTACTTAGCTGTGTCTGAACTCATCACTTAAACACATCAAATACACATATTTTCAATACTCCAGAAAAAAAAGTTTACAAAAAAAATGTTCATTCAGTATAATAAAGCATGATAAATGGAGCGCCCTACAGTCTATGGTCATATGATTGGACAAATGACTCACCCTCTGAGACTGTAGTCCGTGGAGTAGTTACTGCCCTTCTTTGTAGCACTGGGCTGAAAGTAACAAACGTATGCAATCAGAATGCGGTTTATACACAGATATATTGACATTAATACTGTAGCCACTTGCATATATGTACACATAACAGAAACACGAGGGCCATGGAAGTGTCCCGTGCTCAGCTGGCTTCCATATATTCACCACAAAATAAGTGCCAGCTGGAGCTCAGCTTAGCTTCAGCTTGAACTCAAGCTTGAACTGAGCTAAGATAACCACAGCTATCCTAAACAATGCTGAAACTGTATCAATATGAGTAACCAAGAGACTTAACCTGGTAATCAAGTAACCAAGAGACTTAGCCTTGTGATCTATTAACCGAGACACTTAACCTAGTGATCTAGAAACCAAGAGACTTAACCTAGTGATCTAGTAACCAAGAGACTAAACCTAGTGACCTAGTAACCAAGAGACTTAGCCTTGTGATCTAGTAACCAACAGACTTAGCCTAGTGATCTAGTAAACAAGATACTTGGCCTTGTGATCTATTAACCGAGACACTTAACCTAGTGATCTAGTAACCAAGACACTCAACCTTGTGATCTAATAACCTAGAGACTTAACCTAGTGATCTAGTGACCAAGAGACTCAGCCTAGTGATCTAGTAACCAAGAGACTTAGCCTAGTGATCTAGTAACCCAGAGACTTAACCTAGTGATCTAGTTTTACCAAGATACACGTTTCATATTGAGAGTAAAGAACAAAAGTGTTGCTGGTTAAATTCAAATGTTAAATTGAAATTTGTGTGACCTAGCTTCTTGACCTAGTTTTACATGTGTTTTCTTGATTCATGTGTGCTATGTTTTGCAAGTCAAAATCAAAGCACACGGAATAAAAGCCCAGAGATTGAAATTCTTGAGTGTATCATTGTGACTTAGATACCTGACCTGGTGGCCTAGTTTTATAAAATATGGCTATATGAGGTTTCACCACACACAACCACACAACAAGGAAATTCAAGCCTTCAGAGGAACAGTAGATGTATGTATCAGTGAAATATATATTTGAGCTACATGTAGACATCTAGTTTTAATTCATGGCATGTATTTTAGTCCTGACATACGCCTATGAGACTTTGTGAAAAAAGTCAAAGAAGAAAGAACTTATTGCTTAATAACTATGAATAGTACATGAGTTTATCACTGGGAGCCAGGTGTTTGACCTAGTGGCCTACTTTTCCTTAACAACATCCCCAAAGTTCCTAATACACATGTTTTAAGTTTCTTGAAACCAAAAAAATTAACAAATTTGTAACCCTTTTAGGGCAGTTGCGGCCCGTACATATACACTAATATTGTCTGCCCATTGACATATAAACGTATGGTAATAAATAATAATTAAAATGTATACACCTATTGTACATGAGGCAAATTAAGGTTCATTGAAAATCAGGATATAATAATGGCTCTTTCTAGAGTATGACTTTGGCATTGATTTACCCGAGATCCATTTCCAAAAGGCTTGAAGAAAATACCAACAGCAGCTATGGCACATTAGTTAACGTTTTAATTATATTTGCACTTTTTCCACAAAAATAAGAGGAGAAAGCAGCACCTGGTTATGGCATTGAAGTCGAGCAGTGTGTTCAATTTCACTGATTAGCAAATTAATTCACCAAGCAGTGTCGCCTAAAAAAGAATTTTTAAAGATTCTCTGAAAATTGAGACAAAAATTTGTAAAAAACATAACAAGAGGACCAAGGTTGTCCTGTGCTCTGCTGACAGGCAACCAAAGCCGTAAAACTGACCCAAAAGAAGACCAACTTTGTGGAAAGCTTGAAGCCTTAACCTCAATTGTTTGTTATTTTCTCATCTCAAAGATTTCCTGCATGCCGTCATACTTTAAAAGGTCTGACTTTGGCCATACCAACTTGAGCCAAAAGACCTCTAACCCGGCCTAACTTACTCCAAGGTACGCTGACCCCATGCATACCTGTGGCATTTGCCAACTTGTTTTCAAATGTGAGTAATCCAGTGGCATATTAGATGATTTCCAATAATTTTTTTTTTTCCAGGACGGCCTAGCTTGAGTTACCGAACCAAAAATCACAATTCTTTCCATCATTACATGTGTGGCTCGCTTCACCAGACCTCGCTGAAACTAATGTACAGGCAAAATTTCTTGACAACCAGCAAACAAACCCAATGATATTTTCTTTGTTCTGCTCACACAACAAATTTTTCAATGTTAGTCTGTGCACATACTCCAGTGGAGATCAGTTTAACCCTTTACTTTACTTGTTACCTGTTATATTAATTCATGATTTGTTTCAATTCTACATAATAATTGCATTTCTGTGCACAGATAAATGATTGTGCTCTAGCCTGGATATTTAAGTAACTGAGAAGGAAAGTGACAGAGATGAGACAACATTGTGTGATGCATTTCAACCTTAATGGGTCTCCTCAGGCACTGACAAATTTGAAATGTGTCATTATTTAGAGTGATGGGTTACAGATGTGTTGTTGCATCATTGTGCACTGTGCCTCCCTGTGCTCACACGCATCATGCACTGAAGACTGGGATCCAGTATCATAAGACTGGGATCCAGTATCGTAAGACTGGGATCCAGTATCATAAGACTGGAATCCAGTATCATAAGACTGGAATCCAGTATCATGAGACTGGGATCCAGTATCATGAGACTGGGATCCAGTATCATAAGACTGGGATCCAGTATCGTAAGACTGGGATCCAGTATCATAAGACTGGAATCCAGTATCATCACCACAAGACTCAACTGTTGAAACCATGTTTGAAAATGGTTATTTCTAAAGTTGGAAAATCAACATCCACATGTACTGGTTTTAGGTAAAACACTGTTAACATGAACCATTTAATACCAGGTGAATTGTTTTGCACCTGATGCCCTATCACAGGGCCTGGCAGGAAGAAACAGGTGTTACTACTCTCATACAGATTACTTTCACTAATTCAAATATCTGGGGGCTTTTTTTGTTTTTGTTTTTTTTCACATGTCTGCACTGATGTGAAAATGATTGTACTAGAATTCATATACATAAACTGAATTCACAGCATAAAACTGGGTGGGTAAGCTTATCTCCCCTTGAAGTAGAGATCGACAGTTCCATGAAGTGAACTAAATGACCTTAATGTTTTTCCCCCACTAAACCACCTTTCAGCACTCACAAGGAGGAGTGTTTGGATACATTCCAAGACTTGGGCTTGCAGATGAGTCCATGATTGCCTGGGAGGGCAAAGTGCCTGCCCAAGGGTTGACAGCCTCTTCTACTTTAAATGGAACAGAATCTACCTCTGCCCGCAATGTTTCTACCACATACTGTATTTTGTTTTTGTTTTTTCAGATGTTGCATGTGAGGAGGTACAGCAGGTTAGAGTTATCCAGACAGACTTGGTCCAGAGCCACACAGGTTCCACTTGTCTGTACACTTTAAACATTACGACTTGTAGTAAAGCATACACGGTAAAGTGAAATCTGTCTTCAAAGGCCACCCTGTGGAGTGATCACATGGTACTCTCTCAAGACAGGTGGTGTCTCATCGGAAGCATACATGACATGAAAAGTACCTTGCACAGTCTCTTGAAAAGCTGGCCTTTTTAGGCAGGTGGTCTGACTCACTAGAGTGGTCTCTCAAGACAGAGGTCACTGTATCTTTAATTTCTTGTGGTAGTAATGTGTTTGATTCAAGGATCACAGGTTCTCGGAGCTGACACAGGTTCTCATGCATGGCATATGATCCTCAATTTGACCAGCCAGCCTGTCAAATTCTGTGCACAATTGGCACCGCTCACTTCCTCTTCATTGGCCAGTACGGCGTGAGGTCTGCAGGGTTTGGCCATTCTCCTGGACGATTTCCCCTAAGGTAGAGCAGGGCTACATATAATGAGGAAGATTAATCCTCGTCCAGGCTGTATTCTGCTGGCAGGTTGTCAGCAGATCATTTCCACTGACAGATCCAGCCTTCACCATTGTGGAATCTTAAGAGCTCCCTGGACCACTCTCTGTTCTCATGGCCCATGAGAAATTTTTGTGCACTCTCAGCAAAATTCTCCAGTTTACTGCAAATGTCTTTGCCCTAGGAACTTGTCTGTGGGGAACCCTGACTATGGAGTGCTTGATTTTATTTAAGAATATTTTATTAAAATGATTGGATAACAGGGTCAGGCCCCCTATAAAGTCTGGAGTGCCTGGGAGGGGCTGACCTGAGGTCTGTCTGTCTGTATCTATAGGTTTAACATAGGGCAAGACAATGTGTGTTTTATTTTGATCATCAATCTTGACAGTGGTGTCAAGAAAGTTCACCTCTTTTGTGGACATATTTGAGGTCAATTTGATTGTACCGTGGTAGTTTAGGTGATAAATGAATTTTGTAATTTTTGTATTCACTGTAAGTCCAGATAAAAAAAAAAAATGTCATCTATACATCTCGACCAACCTTTGTTGTAGTGAATACTTTAATATTTTCCCCCTTAAACCAGCCCAAATGGACCCGTGGTCAACGGTCACCTGCTTCAATGTTTTTAACAAATTTCAAAAGTAATGTAAACCAATTAGAATGGGAACAGGTAAGGTCAAGGTCAACTGGTTCATGTGGGTTCTCAGTAGAGGGCTCTGCAGGCAGGTGAGCTAGGTATATATATATTTGTATTAAGTTTCTATTGTAATTTGCACCTATGTAACTTTAAAACCAAATCTACCCAGAAACATCAAATTTCTTGTGGTAAATGGTTGTATCTAGTTAAAATACTCGTGTAAGTTTGATGACTTTTGCTGCAAAACTATTTAATGACTTGAATGTTACTTTAACATAAAATCTTATGAGAACACACACCTCTAGCCCTCAAGAAGTTGGTGTATTGGGTTGTGTATTCAGCCAAATACATGTACACATAAAATTGCTGATTGCGACCTTTCTTATTATATGTGAGAGCTACTAACATAACATGACCCAGGTCAACAGCTTTCCTTGGCCTGAGTTGGCACTTACCCAAGAGACACTGTTGACTCAGTTTTACCTCCAGAGGAAAGGGTTAATATTAGAATGTTAACTTCAATGTAACCATGGCTGAACAATGTCCATACAACTGCAGCTTTAGAAAAGAGCTGATCTGACCATTTTAGGTGACCAAGCCAGGGTCCTGGCTGTTCCAGAGTTGAGCGCTAATCAGCCTTGCTGTATTTCATCATTTTACAATCACTGGAACTAAATAATCTTACACAAAACTCCTGAACAAATAATATGATTTCAAAAGGTAGCCAGTAGCATCTGGAGGTCGAGCTGAGAAAAAGCTAAAACTAGATAGAACGAAAAGCATTGTGTTGTCCTACTTTCCTCACAAAACCACACTACTCCTGAAAAAATCTCCACTATAGCTTCTCTATTGCAACTGATCATGCCACAGTTCAATAGGAAAGGTCAGAATTAGCTGTGAAGTGTGTATTCGCTCCCAATACACAATCGAATACACAAAAATTTGGAGGGCTAGAGCTGTATATTCCCATTGGTTTGCATGTTAAAGTAATTTTTAGTAAACTGGTCACTTTAGTAGCTGTGGTTATATCATTTTTGTGAGGTATTAAGTTATGCATCTAGATTTACTGTGCGAAATTTGGTGTCTCTAAGTGCAGTTGTCTTCAAGTTATAAAGTTGCAAATTGCAATGTAAAGCAATGGGAATACACAACCCTAGTCCTCCAGTGACTGCAGTGCCCTCTTTTAGGCAGGGCTAGAACTTTCTGTTCTTGTCCTTGCCTATCAACAAAGCTTCTCTATTGCAATCCTAAGCAGCTTCTGTCTCCCAGTCATCCACCTGACCATAATACAGTAGTTCCTCTTTTGAGAGACCACCCCTAGTGCCTCACATAAAGCAGGTGGTCTCCCAAAGGAGGTTTGACTCTTTCACCACCTGCCAACAACTAATACTTTCAATTCCCATCCATAATTTAGATTCAAACACCATTGATGTACATCGTACACTTATTTGACCCCATTCCACCTTGCAGTCATAGGTTCACTGATTTATTGGTATTACAAGCATATTTTTGGTTTGGTGAACTAGCTTTACCAATCTTATAGAAATTGAGTAGGTTTTACTTTCTGAAATGTGTAATTTCTGGATGGATAAGTGGTCTTTTGGGGGTCATTTTGGGTGGTGACTGATATGGCAACTGATCAGGCCACACTTCAATCAACAAAGCTTGCTCATTGCGACTGATCACTTCAATCAACAAAGCTTGCTTATTGCGACTGATCACTTCAATCAACAAAGCTTGCTTATTGCGACTGATCACTTCAATCAACAAAGCTTGCTTATTGCGACTGATCACTTCAATCAACAAAGCTTGCTTATTGCGACTGATCACTTCAATCAACAAAGCTTGCTTATTGCGACTGATCACTTCAATCAACAAAGCTTGCTTATTGCGACTGATCACTTCAATCAACAAAGCTTGCTTATTGCGACTGATCACTTCAATCAACAAAGCTTGCTTATTGCCACTGATCACTTCAATCAACAAAGCTTGCTTATTGCGACTGATCACTTCAATAAACCAAGGTTCTCTATTGCATGAAGCAACTGGCAGGTTGTCAGTTGCTGTATTGCATCTGGTCAATGGTTTTGGAGAAAATTACAGCAAGCATGTACACTATTATCAACCACACTAACATACTCTACTTGATCATTAAGCTCCAGATGTGAGCTTCGTTTCAAACCTTTCTATATAGGAGCTCCATGTGACGACGTTGTAGTTTTAGACCCATCCGCCACCATCTTATTAGCACAAATAATTGACTGCACAGATGAATACACAATATTTTATTGCAGATATGGCCCTATGTGGGTTATTGAACACATAGATATTCCAGGTCCAGCCTCTTCACCCACTCCACCCCCCCACGTATATTAGCACGGAAGCTTGACTGACTGAACGTTACGAGCGCCTGTGCATAGTAGCACAGCTGACATGTCAGTCAGCTGAGCTACATGTACTATGAACAGCAGGGCCTTTTGATTATGTTTTTAATATTCTTCTGATGAACACAAAAAGACACCAAAAAAAAATAGGTATGATGTGGGTTAAGAAATTAAAATCAATATATTCTTCTCTAAATATTTTTTGGGGAAAAAAACAAGTAACAAATATCACGATGAAAATTAGCCACTATGTTTTGTTAGGGAAAGATACACAATTCATAAAGTGTATTTTGCATATATGTACACTGTACATGATAAATGGAATATAATTACATAGTCAATGAGATAGCATTTCAGCCAGTAAATTGATGTCCCAATTAACTTTTTTCCATCCACGCTTGTTCTTTAAATTTAAATGGAACAAAGCGGCAATCAGGCTCATTTTGAAAATAAGCTTTGTCCGTAACAGTTACATCACAGGAAAAAACTAGTTATTCATAGTTACAAATTGATATTGATGGGCTAATTAGGCATTAATATTTAATCTTATAATCACCTACTTTATTCTAGTTCACTTTTTTATTACAATTTTACCACCACATATATATGTTTAACCGGCCAGCCTTTATGAGGACAATGTTGAAACTGAAGACAGTTTTAACTCTTTCAGTATTAACTGCAACTTAAGCTGAAGTGCTAAAACAAACTGCTCTGAATTACAATAAGGGTTCTAAATTATGCTTCCTTGTATAAAGACACTTCATTGAAGTATCAGGATACCAGTAGTGACATACAGGATACCAGTAGTGACATACAGGATACCTGTAGTGACATACAGGATACCTGTAGTGACATACACGATACCTGTAGTGACATACAGGATACCTGTAGTGACATACAGGATACTGATCCAGGGCAACAGGGTTCCTCCATGTGCTTTGAGTGCAATGCAATGCACCCAAAGCACATGGAGGAAAGCTGATAACTCAGTCCAAGATGTGGCGCTGAACGAGTTAAACCCACAGACTTCCATGATGCTTGAACATATACAGAAACCTGTTTTTTGAGACCACCCCAGGAAAGACCAAATTGTGGTCTGTCAACACAGGTGGTCTCTCATAGCAGGTATACCATGAAACGAACCAAGCCAAACATCTTCAGAAAGATAGTGTTTCAAGGCAGGTGATCTCTCGTTGGAGGAGTCTTTCAAGACAGGCGTCACTGTATATACATTTTACATTGTAATTTTGAGTCCAAAACTGACTTATTGAGCTTCATCTCAGGAGGATACCTCGTGCCAAATATGACAGAAATCTGTTGAAACTTTCAACAAATATTAAACCAACATTAGCAGTCCCAGACAGAACAACAGACAGTCTACTTGCAGACATAATTCTGCCATCTTTTGGAGATTGGGGTAAAAAAATATTCCATGTCTGTGGCAGACAAAACCTTCTTTAATTTCGGAATTTTCTCCATCAGAAGATATTTCCAATTGGGTGCATTTTGCTTACATATGCTGTCCCAAGTGTCGTGTACATGTATATTTTATAGAGGGCTGTTATTGAAAAAACACTCCATAAATGAAAACGGGAAACATAGACACATGCTCCAACCAATCTCACTTCAATAATATTTTTTACTCCTTTTTTATGTCTGCCCATCAATTTTGCTTGAAAGGATTCTTGTTTAAAAGCCTAACAAGAATTGAGAGAGCCATGAGGACTAGTCACACAGTGCCAAGATTATGAGAAAGATAAATATCTGCATGATGAATGGCACACACAACTGTCCCATCTGATGTTTCCCCAGATGACTTTACTAATTTTAGTATTCTTCGTAAAAATAGCCAGCTCCACTCTAATTATAGCCCAGGTTTTTACATAAGTTTCTACCATAACCATGGCCCTGTCTCTTCACCAAGGCATCATGAAAAAGGTAAGACATCTCCCACGTTTTTTTATGTATCCACTACACCAGTTATTCACAACCCTTGTCAATTCTTGCTCTGTAAGTGTACATCTTTATTGCACATTATTTTTACACTTGCAACAGCGTACAGGCTTTTCTTGGGAATGCTACACATGAAGTCCAGAACCTGAAAGCAGTGAGGATAGCAGCTGAGCACAGTGATGACAGCCCTCCATGTATGTGTTATATAAAGAGGGTCCGTAAGGGGTTTTCCGTACTAGCGTACTCGGGCTTTTTATTTACCGTACTGGCGTACTGGAAACCCTCTTGTTTTACATACTTTGTACTATCCAAAATTTTGAAAAGATTTTTATTTTCCGTACTGCGTACTCTAGAAAACTAATTACCTGTACCAGCATACCAAAGCCCCCCCTTACCCCCCTTCTATAAATGACATCAACCAGTAGACTTCACTACGACCACTCTTCACATATACGTTATATCAATGACATCAACCAGCAGACTTCGCTAAGACCAGTTGATTGGCTGCTCAGGTTTAGTGCAGGCTGGTATTAAACCATCCAACACCCCATATTAACGGTCATTGTTTACCATATTTAACGTTTGTTTGTTTTTTTTCCAAGGTAATAATGTTTACATTCAAACGCCTTGCTATAGCTATCAATGGTCAGATATTCCTTGCAAAAGAAGCCAAGGGATTAAACATTGTCAATAATGTTCTCTTTAAACGATTCCCGTCACTGTCAATGGTCAGATCCTGCCAGCAAAACAGACCACGGGATAAATAGTCAATTCTGAAGACATGGAGACAGTAAAACTATTCCACATGCTTCATGCTGGGGATGTTCTTTTAAAACTAAAAAGAATTCTGTATCTTATATGTAACATTTAATTGCCAGTGGGATGCCCCTATCACTGGTAAACAATGGAACTAATGAGACAGATAATCTCTAAGTGAACCAGTACCCGATGTCTGACAGCAGCCAGCAATCCACAACAAGGAAAAGGACTCTTTTTGTCAAATTAATTAGCATCAGTAAACACAGAGATAAAAGACCCCATCTATATCCTAGTTGGCCTTTGAAGTACTCCAGATAAAACTTGTCCTATCAATAGGCTCAGAACTCAAAAAGTATCATTTGACAAACTCTGTAATTTGTTACATCTGTGCATACATAAAAATCAAATGAAGATGACAATATACAACATAGCAATATGTATTAATATGTAACAAGTAGCATAACAAAGTGCATAATTTGTTACATCTGTGCATACATAAAAATAGGATAATAATGACAATATAGCATGTAGCAGTATGTAACAAGTACTATATCCACAGACAGACAACCATATGTAGGGGTATATATATATATATATATATATATATATATATATATATATATATATATATATATATACATGTGTATATATATATATATATATATATATATATACATGTGTATATATATATATATATATATATATATATATATATATATATATATATATATATATATATATATATATATATATATATATATATATATATATATATATATATATATATATATATATATATACAGTGAAACCTCCCTATACCGAACACCCTTGGGACCGGAAAAAGGGTTCAGTATAATGAGGTGTTCAGCATAGGGATGTTTGATAGTATTAAATATATATATTTGGGACCGAGAAATGGTGTTCAGTGTAGAGAGGTGTTCGGTATATGGAGGTGTTCGGTTAGAGAGGTTTTACTGTATATTCATGCATAAGGAAATGTCAGGGTGAGCTCAGCTACAGATTTTAAATCTGCTATGGTCAGGGCAACCTTTCAAATTTTATCTTATAGGCAGTAGACTAACCTCTGCATGATCTGATGTGTGGTTTGCTGGGTGGGCTTTTGTTTGGTGGATAATTATAAGTAAGTATTACTATCAAATATGGCTATAAATAAATTTCCCAGATTTGTGTCATAATACATTACCTATGCACTACATTTGGTAGATGTACAAATGAAGGGGAGCTGGGAGATAGATCATTGGGCCTCCAGGACAGAGGAATTGCTCCTCATAAAGCACACACTGTGAACATCAACACCATAAAATTTTCCATGGAGTAGAAAATGACAACGGGTGTAAAGCAGCCAAAGAGAGACAAACTGATGTGATTGGTATGACCTTAGAGTGGTATGATTTCAGAGATCATACCACTCTGAGATCATACCACTCTGAGATCATACCACTCTGAGATCATACCACTCTGAGATCATACCACTCTGAGATCATACCACTCTGAGATCATACCACTCTGAGATCATACCACTCTGAGATCATACCACTCTGAGATCATACCACTCTGAGATCATACCACTCTGAGATCATACCACTCTGAGATCATACCACTCTGAGATCATACCACTCTGAGATCATACCACTCTGAGATCATACCAAATGCTCCACACAGGTAATGTATTATGGGACAAATCTATGAGTTAAAGAGGGTTAAGGATAGACACTTAGGATAGACCTGTTTTTATGGTAAAGTATAAGCATCATGTTGGTTTTGGCCAGGGAAAGGCTTAGAGCCTCGTTAAATAACAAAACAGAACTGGATGTGGACCAGATTTCCTTGTCATGACTTTTCTGGGGGGGCTAAAAATAAAAACACTAGATGGCAGCTTGCATAGACACACATCATGCCTCATGATCAAGGTCCTTCTGTGCCAGATCTGAGAAAACTCTGTCAAAGTGTTCTTCAAATGTTTCACCTGACAACTGAAATCAGTACAGCAGATATCAGTGCTCTCATCAGTTTGTACGTAAGACTTCCAAAACAGAAACAGCAAGTTGAGGGGGCTGTGGTGCAGGCAAGCTCAAGGAGAGACAGGTGAATAAAATTCATGGTGCCCCTCCCCAGGAATATAGATTTTGAGACATCACTAAATTTGCACCCGAAGTAAACCAACGCATGACTAAATCCAGCCTAACTGACAGGTGGGTGTGGACCTGTGGTGCTATTTCTGCTACATGCTTGCTAGATTAAGGAGTAAGTGAATATACTTCACAGATATGTGTAAATATATTGATGAGTAACTTGAGCCTGATGTACTACCACACAGCATGACTCCATCAACCAACTGATGACACTCCCAGACAGACCAACTAATGACACTCACAGGCAGACCAACTAATGACACTCCCAGGCAGACCAACTAATGACACTCCCAGGCAGACCAACTAATGACACTCCCAGGCAGACCAACTAATGACACTCACAGACAGACCAACTAATGACACTCCCAGGCAGACCAACCAATGACACGCCCAGACAGACCAACTAATGACACTCACAGGCAGACCAACTAATGACACTCACAGGCAGACCAACTAATGACACTCCCAGGCAGACCAACTAATGACACTCCCAGACAGACCCTGTGCAACTTGCACAGGGTTTGGGTCTCTGTGAGTACCCATGGGAGAAGACTATATCCAACTTATTATAATTCAGGGCACTTCACTTTAGTAGTTTGACTTTCGTGGCAGTTGGCAGTGACTGAGTTAGCCCTGGGTCTACTCATCATATAACCTGGGAGCAGCTGTCAGTGAACTAATGCCTGTAAAGACTGGAACTGTAGTCTCTCATTGCTAAGAGGGCAACATACATCTCAGAACAGTTGTCAGATTCCATACTTTTCCAGTAAAACTAGACATTCTGTAATGGCCTGCACAGACAACACGTATGGAGTACAGTTCTTTGTAAGTATGGCCAATATCTTGACAAAGTAACATACTGGTTTCAGTCCTTAAAAAAACAGCAATAACTCTAGATCTTCACCCACAGTTTCAAGGCAAACCAAGGTAAGATATGCATACATGATCTGCTACCTAACATGGACATATATTTTAACTCTGTCTGATAAGACTGGCTCCTCCCAGTAGGGTTTCTGCTGTTCTTGCCACAAAGAAAAAGTAGTTTTCTTACTTGTCAGGATGCAGAGGGGTCTTATCAAGATAGCACATCATTTCCTTGAATGTTATTACTGTATATTGAATGCAATCAGGAACTCTACGGATATAAACAACACAAAATAAGATGAGTTCCGTTGAGGTTCTTAATTTCTAGCAGGCTGTCTATAGCATGATGCAAAAACATTTTTCCTGATTTTCATCCAGTGATATGAACCTTTGATCATCTTCAGAGAAGGAATTAGTAGCTGAAGGTAAATATACATCTTGAAATGTGTAAACTGCAAGACAGTGCAGGAGATGCTTATAGACCATGTCAGTAAGATACAGGCTTATATTATGTAAGATCCATTAGGAACCAATGACCTTTTGGTAGCCAGGAATCGGGTGCAGTGATTCAAATGTGCAATCTGTTGTTGGAGAGACACTATCAAGCAAGAAGTCTGGGGAAGATATCATACTGGGTGCACATGAAATCTGATAAATATTCAAAGTTCTATGGTAGACTGGCAATTACTTATCATTGCTCAATCCCTCATTAACTACAATCTCTTTCAGAAGTGATCATACTTCACCGGCAAGTACAGTAGAATCTCCAATTATGACCATCTCTGTAAAGAGACCATTTCTATATTAAGACCATGTTTTCAGTCCCCTAGCTGGTCTTAGCTCTTTCAATGCCCACTGTGACTTAAGTCTCACTACTTAAAATGAATAAGTCTCAATTATAATAAAGATACTAGATTCATATCCCTTGTGAGAACACATTTGCTACAAGTAGCAGCGTGCCTGTAGTTCCAGACAATATAATGGTCTGAGTCAATGGGGTTCCTCAGCGTGCTTTGGGTGCATAGGGAACCAAAGCGTGCAGAGCAGGCTGTTGACTCCATCCAAAACTTGGCACTGACAGGGTTAACCAGAAGATATCACTGAAAATAACTTAACTCTCATGAAAATATCCTGGAGCTACAGCAACACAGAAATGCCACATTAAAGCACACATTGAAAGTGGGACATCACTTCTCAAGCAGCTGTCTCACAAAAGCTGTAAAGCTGTAAAGCTGTCCCAACTTGAAAACAAAAATACTTTACTTCTTGGTAATACTACTGTCACATTCGTAAATGGCCCACTATTTAAACACTTTCCAGTCTAAGCTTTCTGTAGGCTCCTTGCTGCCTCTGTCTGCTGATTAGTCAAGTTTTTTTTGAAAATATGACAGCAACAACCCTGCAGTTTATTTTACTTTTATTTGTTTCATATTTATGGCAGCATGATATATTTTCAACAATAATTGTTGGGATCATATATCTAACATGTATGTTTTCATGAGAACCTGTTACAATAAACTATGGCAGGATATGTTGCCATGGAAACCATACTGCAACAAAAATTCTTTAAATTTTATTAAAAATAGCAATATATTAATTGAAATCCATAAAAAATATTAAAATATTTGAAATATTATTACTGACATATTTTTATGAGTAATTTTCGCCATTTTGTTTATAAAAAATACAATTCTACCTTATTAATAACACGGAATACTCTTTTTTTTGGTTGCTATGGAAATCAGTAGTGTGTCCGCACATATGGCAATATCAATGTTGAAAGATAATTGTATGCATCTACACATATGTGGACATGGATTAGAAAGAGTTAAAAGTTGTCCTAACATTGGGGAGAAACAAAGCAACAGACAAGGCTCTGCACCATTTTGAAGAAAGCAGCACTGAGGCAGCTGTAAGGTGGAGGATGGAAAATTGCCGTAAGGCTGCGTGATCATAGAAGGATCAAACAAATGACTGCTAACTTTTATCATATCTGCAGTACATGTACATGCATATATATATATATATATATATATATATATATATATATATATATATATATATACATATATATATATATGTGTGTATATATATATATATATATATATATATATATATATGTGTGTGTGTATATATATATATATATATATATATATATATATATGTATATATATATATATATATATATATATATATATGTATATATATATATATATATATATTCATTCCAACAGATGATCTGATTATATTTGTGTTGTTCCACATTGCCAAAATTGAATGAATTGAAATTGACTGTTAAATGCTTACAATAAAGCTCACTCGTTCATTAGATTGCACGCAGCATCAGAAGAAAACAGACAGAAGCCAACTCTAAATATCAGCAGGTCTTATCTGTATAGTGCTACTAGTCAATGATTCAATTGAATCCTAAAAAAATTATATCTTCAGGAAGATATTATTGCAGTGAGAAGCTCTATACATTATTCACTGTTGATTTGATAGACCTGCCATAAATTGTCATTTTACGATCATGCCATGTCAAATGTGCCTCATTCTATGCTACTGATACTGATTCATTCAAATTTTGCTAGAATCCAATGGAAATTGGTTCCTAATTCATTGGAAACAGCTTTCCTCTGACAAGAATGTTTTGTATTGTGGTACAAGTCATTGACAGAGCAAAATTGGATCTTAACCATTTCCCCCTTTAACTGGCCAAAACTGGCTGGTGGTCAAATGTCTCATTTCAACAGTAATGAAAACAATTGAATGGGGATTATAGCTGAGCCCTAAGGGGGTAACATGACCCATGTCAGGGAAAGCTGTAGACAGGAAAAGGCACCCTACCACACAATACAAACACCACGGACAAAAGCCTAACCACCAACTTGGCAGGAAAAAAATAGAAATTAACCCATTCCACCACATAAGCAATTACCCTCCAAAAATTTGCATCAGCCGGATGTACATGAATAGACAAATATGCTGGGCAAGGTCATGTAAAATTTGAAAAGAACTTGAAGGTACAAGCTGATATCTGTGCATTAAGCAGCTATGCAGACCCTGCAGGTGGCACCACCTGTTGGACATCAATATTGTGCTGAATACAGGGTATTCATATTAACTGTGATTCTGTGCTGCCACCAAGGTGCAGCAAGGAACTTAAAAGGAAGGAGAGCAAATTCATGTATAGTGAAACCTGTCTTCAAAGACCACCCCAGGGATAAGCAAATCATGGTCTGTCAAGACAGGTGGTCTTTCATAGGAGGTATAAATAAAATGAAGGGCACTAAGCAAAGTATAGTCAAAAGGTGGTCTTTCAATTCAAGCGGCCTCTTACTGGAGGAGTCTCTTAAGCCAGGGGCCACTAGATTATGCAGGGCTTAATAAGCTTCTGTGGTAAAAGAAGACAAAAAAAAGCTCAAAAGGAGTCAGTCACTAAATCATAAAGCATAGAAGATCCTAAACATATTAAGACAATTTTATTTGTTTCACAGAAAAATTGTTATTTCTGGATAGTCAAGTAGCATACGTAACTGGTATAAGTGCCCTCAACATGGTGGGGCCATAGTTCTGTTGCCTAGCAACCGAGGGGACCAGAGCAGGTCTGCAGTTAATATTGTAGCCAAGTTCTTTTGTTTTTTGTTATAACCAAGGTAGAACTTGATACAAAGACAGTGACTGGTGGTTTAATAGCGGTTTATTTCTCGTTGTGTGGACAGTAGTGAAGCCAACACACAATCTGGTTGCATATTGTTTTGGATGAAATATTTAGTAACTAGGCATTATGCAATTATGAATCAGTATTCCATGGTTCGAAAACTACTGTTAATCAAACTGTTGTACAATTTAATTAAATCTAATAGTATTCTCAAGTAGAAGTGCGCTTGGCTGTAATTCTGAGCTATAAAACACTCAATTATTCAGTGTCTTTATAGCCAGAGCTGTAATTCTTGAGCTATAAAATGGTATATGCACTCAGTTACTCAGTCCTTTTGAAGCTAAGTTTGAAGCCAAGTTTGAAGCTAAAGTTAAAGATCATGAAACTGTATATGCAAGTAATAATTCAACTGCATTGTGATGTAAGTTTCCTTATCGAAAAACTGCTGATTCATTTTTCAAGTTTGATATTCTTGTTTGCTTAAACATAATAAATACTCCAATCTCAGTTTTTAAGAAATTGAAAAGTATCTTGAAATTAGTGTTCATGAGTTCGAGTAAAACGTTCATTAACAAGCATCTGGTTACACTATGGTTATATATGATTACCCTCCTATTGTAGCCTCCTCATTTGACTGGTCATGGTATGGTACGAGTGTGGGAGTCTCAGAGGGTTATAGACGTAAACGACTCCCTCACCCTGCATCTAGCAAGATGAAAGCTTCACACAGGAACACAAGGAAGTCAATTTTTGAAACCAGCTCATAAATTATTAACTGAAAAGAGTGCTAAAAGTGTAGTTGTGTTGCAGTCCCTGTCCTGACAGACCTCTGCTCTACCACAGGACTGCAACATTAGCTCAAACCTCCATTCTGCAGACTTTGTGGTCTGTGTATGGGGAAAGTTGTCCATAGGGTTATCTACCACTGAGGCCCATACAGCACATCAGCTAGAGTACAGATAGAGCTTGCCGGCCATCTGGCTGCTGGATCTATTGGTCAACACACAGTATAGAGCAGGAAGAGTACAGTCTGTGTCTATAGCACTAGTCCACTAGACTGACACCAGTGAAAGTCCATTCAAGTAAATCATTAACATATTTCAATGGGCACTAGCCTAAAAAAGCCTGACATCCCCATTATCTCTAGTGAGCAAAACATTTACAGACACAGACTCAGAAAATCAGTCCAAAATGCCCCATGTGTGCTCTGTAAGGTGTGCCCTATAATGTGTGCTCTATAAGGTGTGGCCTATAATGTGTGCTCTATAAGGTGTGCACTATGTGTGCTCTATAAAGCGTGCCCTATAATGTGTACTCTATAAGGTGTGCCCTATCATGTGTGCTCTATAAGGTGCGCCCTATAATGTGTGCTCTATAAGATGTGCTACTCAGTGCTGTCCAGCTGACAATCTCTGTAACAAAATTTTCTTTACTTGTAGCATTTTTTTCCAATTCTTTACGTAAGAAACACTTATTTTGGAGATAATATGTAGCAATTTTCAAGAGCTTTGTAGCAAAATTTTGCTACAATGCTCGAGTTGGACAGCCCTGCTACTCTTTTGAAGGTATACACAAAGCATGGAGTAAGCCAAAGCATGTTTACACCAGAAAAACTGTTTCATTTACTGTGAAACACAACAAGAGCTGTCTGTGTTCCTGCCTACCAGCTGGACCTAATTATACTGATGTTACACTCATTACCCATCTGTAGTGAACTGTATCCGCAGTCTTCAGCAGTAACTGCAGCCTCAGCTTGTCGACAGAAACTCTCCATCAGATGCACATTATCTGAGTGGGTCAAGATAATTTCAGTCCATCATAATTATCTCTTCTACTTTCAACCTGGGTTTCAAGGTAAATCAATGGTAGAGCTGCAGACTTTGCTGTGAAGCCCCTGTGTGAACAGTGGTACCTGCTGTTTGCAACCACTGCCATGAGCAGCCACATTGCTTTTTGTGGTCACTAGGCTTGGACACAGGAGCCAGTTTCTTTGTAAAATTTACCTGTGGTGACAGGTCACCTGCTGTATGTGGCCACTTTTTCTTGGCAGAAAGGGTGGCCACATACAGCAGGTACCACTGTACATGTAGTTAGCCAGACCAGGCTAACAGCTCACGGTGAGGGAGGCAGCATGGGGCCTGGTTCTTGTCCCACAGAGAAATGTCTTTCCATTCTTCTCAGGGATGTGGAGACATTTCTTAGCACAGCTATCACGTCATTCCCATAAATATACTTTCATATTATCCCTTTTCAGCACCCCTGCCCTCCTAAGTGCCCCCCTGCCCGCCCTCTTAAGTACCTCCTCTCCCTGCCCTCTGAAGTGCCCCTCTCCCTGCCCTCTCAAGTGCCCCCCTCTACCTGCCCTCTTAAGTGTCCTCCTCTCCCTGTCCTCCTAAATGCCCCCTCTCCCTGCCTTCTGAAGTGCTCCCCTCTCCTGCCACC
>OZ026622.1:96618301-96658301 GCA_964020975.1 Hermodice carunculata
ATATATATATATATATATATATAATATATATATATATATATATATATATATATATATATATATATATATATATATATATATATATATATATATATATATATATATATATATATATATATATATATATATATATATATATATATATATATATATATATATATATATATATATATATATATATATATATTATATATATATTATATATATATATATATATATATATATATATATATATATATATATATATATATATATATATATATATATATATTACCATGTGCATGTATATAAAAACTCTCCTCCTTATAAGGCAGTTTTACATAAGGGTCCACTGTGCCGCCCGTCACTGACTTTATGAAGTGTGAGGCTCATTGCTGTATACACTTACCATTGTCTTGTCCCAGTATCAGATTATACATGCTTCTCAGCCCAAACACATTCAGGAAATACCAGGAGGCGGAGCTGACCCTGCAAGCAAAACACAATCTGTACTCAACTAAGCATATGATCCATTTAATGAAGGTACACATGTTTTAACAGTATTCCCAGCTTCCCATTTTAATTTACCTTTTAAAATTTACTCCCAACAATTATTGCCCCATAATGCAACACTCAGACAAATGAGATGCTACTGCTGCCTCTGCGGAAAATCATATGCCTATGCACAATCTCTCAGGCGACATATCAAAAGTCATGATGCAGAAACCAAGAGACTAACCTGCCCTATATGCATGACCAACTTTGGCCGCACCGACAATTTCAAAAGGCATTGCAAGCGTAAACATCAAAATGAAACTGTCAAGCTTATCATGTCCAACCCCAGGACTCAAGCCGCTGTACCCACTGGATATGTACGACCCTGGGAAGCCACTAACAAAAGGCAGAAAAAAACGAGAGGCAAACCACTCATGAAAAAAGAAACGAAGGAAGCCACTTTTAGGGTTTGGGCTGGTGTGGAAAAAGCAAAACAAACAAAAGAAACAAGGGATATCTTGCGATGTGATATCGAAAACGAGGCAGTTGAGGTTCAATCAACCACACCCATGGCTTCAGGCCAGTCAACACCCTGTATGGATGAACTGACGCCGAGAAGTATCAAAATTCAGGAAATTGATCGCCAAATTGAAGCACAGTGGGAGAAAATACAAAAACTTTTGAAGAAAATCAGACACAACCAAATCCTTAAGGAGGATCTTTATCTTTCCAGCAAGAGTGAGTCAGACTGATTATATAGTTCATTCAGGACAAGACAGTTTCACTTTCAGGACACATAAGTACAAAGCACAGGGACATAAATCTATTTTGTCATATGACACATGTAATTTGAACATTCTAAGACGATTTGATCGGTTAATATTGCACATTGATTTCTGGACACTCCAATGAACTGAAAAGAAGCCACATTATTTTTCTTAAACATAACGTCATGTCAGGGCCATATTGTGACGTCACCACCCAATGGGGGTATACATGGATGTGATATCCCCAAGAACACTGCAAGCTCTTCTACAACGTAACGTCAAGACTACACTATGTCGTCATTATTGAATCATGTGAATGGGAAACCTCTTTATTGATATACTAAATAAAAATTTGATATTTGTGTTGAGCCCCCCATACCCTGACGAAGGCTCCACAGAGAGCCGAAACACGTCGGGGGGGGGGGGGGGGGGGGGGGGGGGGCACTCATTAAAAACTCTACCTCTTGTGTTAGTTGGTTGTTTCTTTCTGTATTTATTATTCTGATTCTGACTCTGGTTTTAATTTCACATCCAGTCCTACTGGAACCATTTTGATTGTCACACACATTTTTGTGTGTGACAATCAAAATGGTTCCAGTAGGACTGGACAGACAGACACACACAAACACATGCACAGACACACACACAGACAGACATATGTATGGTGGTAACTCACCAGGAGGCATCAAGGGAGGCCAGCTCTACTCCTCTCTGCAGCATTGGCTTAAACCTCAGGGTCAACGGAAATGGCACTTTTGCTGTCCAACAGAAAGTTGCAAAGTGAATGTTTACCTGATGGCGATGTATTTCCGCATTACATCTACAATTAATAATTTTCACAAGACATTGGCAGCAGCCAGTTGTGCTGGCATATTGAGGGACACTCAATTTATAATAGAGTCAAAAACATACCTCACCAAAAGCTGTAATCTGAAGAATGACAAAGTGAAAGTGGACCGTGCTGGAAGCGGCACACTCTAGTTGGTGGCTTATAAACCATGAAAAGTGTCTTATGGTATCCATGGGTAATTGTATTTGTGTCTTTTTGCCCAGAACCACTTCCTAGTAGTCAATATCCTATTCCGCAGTTCGAACTCTTTACTCTCCATAAGCTAACCTGTCCCTGTCTAACCTGTATATATATGGAATTACTATTGTCTATATTGCACACGTTCCTCTGTAAAATTTTGACATAGGCTGTATCAGCCCAAATAAATTAAAGGGTCTTCAGCGGGTAACTACTCAACATGTTTCGGAGCCTTTTACCCTTTTAATACTTTTTCTTATCTAATCATGTCAGGGGCACAGCCCGGCCTTTTACTATTATAAACCAGTTTCGGTTGCCCATAATCTGCGCCTTCTAATCTGGTAAAACAAGTAGTGACTTGGAAGGTGTGGAATATTTCAATTTATCTCAATACACGTAGTCCCAGGAAAACCATAATATCGCAAACTTTTTGTAACACATTACTTATTGTGGTGGAAACAGTTAGCAGCTTGGACTATAGTGTATTATGTGTATGTGTTGGAAAAGGGATAAGTGAAAGGTAGAAAGAACTTGTCACCAGCACCAAACCATTGACTGAGCAATGATAAGCCTCTGAGTGCAGTAATATTACCATCTGTTGCAACACTTCATATTATAAATTGCTTTCATGTGTATATTTTCATGGCTTTTTTTTGACATTTCACTCTGGTTTTAATTTCACTGCTTTTGGACATAATTCCTATTAAAATACTATTTCACTGTGTTTTATTTTCACAGTTTTGTGCCTTCAGCGAAATAACGGAGAGTAAGAGTACAGCTGTAAGAGTGCTTAATTTTCGTGTGTATAAATTTTCATGGTTTTCGCATTTTTGAAATATCACTGTTGTTTGAATTTCACTGTTTTGGACATAATTCCTATTCAAACAATGTTAAAATACTATTTCACTATGTTTTTATTTTCATAAGAGTACAGCAAAATTAAAGCAATTTACAGCACTACAGCAGCTACAGGCTTCACAGAAAATATAAAAAAATAAAGCAGTCCTTGCTTAATGTGCTGCATGTTGTCTTCTGTTCTTTCCAACACAGACTTTAAAGTGGTCAACAGCTGGAGAAGTGAAGAAGACAGTTGCCATACTTACTTGTTAAGAATCCGGAGAAAGCCCAATTTATCCAGCCACCAATGACTATCATAGGGAGAACATTGGTGATGTTGCCTTTTAACATGTCAGACATCATTGTGGGATCTGTCATTGAACAGAAATCAATACATAACAAAAGTGTTAAATGTGGTACTGGAATTATGAAATCCAAAACTTTCAAGACAAATCAGAATAACTGAACATGCACACAATTTCAAATCAAATACAAATCTATTACACAGATGTGTACTCCATGTATAAATTATACAAATCTATTAAACAGATGTGTACTCAATGTATATACAAATCTATTACACAGATGTGTACTCAATGTATGTACAAATCTATTACACAGATGTGTACTCAATGTATATACAAATCTATTACACAGATGTGTACTCAATGTATATACAAATCTATTACACAGATGTGTACTCTATGTACAAATCCATTACACAGATGTGTACTCCATGTATATACAAATCTATTACACAAATGTATACTCCATGTATATACAAGTCTATTACACAGATGTGTACTCTATGTACAAATCTATTACACAGATACATAGTACTCCATGAATCTACAAATCTATTACACAGATGTTAACTCCATGTGTATAGAAATCGATTACACAGATGTGTACTCCATGTACATACACATATTAAAAGAACATGAATAATTACATGTACAGGTATGGCAGTACTTCATGACTGGAATTCCTTGATTATATTTAAGTGTTCTTTACACATGACTCAGTGTACATGACTTTGTGGATATCATCCACATATGGGCTTCTTCTGTTTTTCTTTAACGTTTCAAGGTTCAGAACATGATCCTTCAGAAATAAACTACCGTAACAGCAAATTATGTTCATCATATACCAAATACAACAATGGGCCTAGAACTTTGTCCATACACATTTCTCATGCCCCAGGCATACTGCAATTTTGAATGATATTAATTTTGCCCAATATTTTTTGCTACTCTCATTTATCAATCTGTCTTTATTATTTTTTCCATTGAAACTTATTGTATTATAAGGAGTAATTACTAGTATCCAAAAACTTAACCTTTCAAGCAATCCCGGACATGTACATTACCTGCATGCCTGACCCAGTTCACTGCTGCCTCAGCTGGCATTGCCCTCCACATTAGACACGTGGAAGGTCCAGCTTGGCACACAGTTCTAGGAGCCATTGATAAACCTGGTACAAAACTCACCTGTCATTGGGTTTTTCATCACAGGTTCTCTTTTTTGAGTATTCAGGTAGCCACTTTCTTCATTATTGAAATACTCTTTCCTCATTAAAAATGACTGAAAACATGAGAAAATAATATTCATCGAAGTATACATGTGTGTATTGCTGAGTATAAGTCTTCTGATAATATGGCTGTTTTAGGGTAAGTGACAAGAAAGTTTTCTCAACTTACGTAAAAAAACGAACAATTTTAATTAATACATTTTAAAACTGCTTCCCCTCAGGGACGTACATGTCTCAATCCACCTCCCTATCCCCATCAATATGATTCACCTTTTACAACCCAAAACAACAGAAATGTGGGGCCTGACAACTGAAGCAGACAGTTTATCATATCTATAACTGACACAGGCAGTCTATCATGTCCACAACTGAAGCTGGCAGTCTATCCTGTCTACAACTGAAGCTGGCAGTCTATCATGTCTACAACTGAAGGAGGCAGTCTATCATGTCTACAACTGAAGCATGCAGTCTTTCATGTCTACAACTGAAGCAAGCAGTCTTTCATGTCTACAACTGAAGCAGGCAGTCTTTCATGTCTACAACTGAAGCAGGCAGTCTATCATGTCTACAACTGAAGCTGGCAGTCTATCATGTTTACAACTGAAGCTGGCTGTCTATCGTGTCTACAACTGAAGCAGACAGTCTATCACGTCTATAACAGAGGCTGACAGTCTATCATGTCTACAACTGACACAGGCAGTCTATCATGTCTACAACTGAAGCTGGCAGTCTATCCTGTCTACAACAACCACAAGAACTAAAAAAAATTGTCTCCTTTAGTATGCTTAACCACATGGTTACTGCATGTGTGTTTTTTCTAAAAAGTTACCTATCCATCAAAAACATTACAATCTTGATATGAGTTCATTAAACACCAAACACTACCCCAATATTACAATAAAAAGTTCACTCATGGAAAAATAGTAAGGTTACTTGTGTGAAAAAATAACTAACAAATGTAATGTTGCTTGGTATATCTGTAACTCTCATGTCTTTTATGTTCTTCCGTCTCAAGTTTTCGAGACACCTCCGAAACTAATATTAAGTCATTCTTACTGTATTCATATTGTATCAACCAAGAATTAAAAAAAAAACAATAATTGCTGAGTATTAAGTATATTTCTCCTTGCAAAGTCATTTACATAATCTTCTCTAGAGCTTTATTTTCAATAAAGTTCTATTACATTGTAGTATATTTTAGCAGCCCCTGTGATAGGACCAGTGATGACCTTAATGTAGGCCTCATCGCCTGTGTACATGGTAAATTAACATCTCAAAACACTTGCCCTGCGGCAAGCAGAAATTTTGTTTTTCTAAATGAGATTTGTATGTCTTTTCGGTTAATATCTGATTCTGAAAGATATTAATAAAAAAAAAAGAAAAAATAAATAAATAAAATTTGCGTTTGCTCTGTTAAAATACTATTTGATGACACAGGAAAATCTAAAAAGAAATTACATTAACTTACATATTCCACCTAAAAACTTCCAAAGATAAACCTGAATTTTTCTCTCTAGACACAAGTATGTGTGTTAAAACAGAAGAGCAGTTACTATGGTTGCATGACAATGTTTTGAATGATAATATCAAAACATGAATGCACTCATCATGATCATCCTTTAGGTTTATATTGCAGAAGGTAAGAAAATGCCCAATAGTTACATGTAATGTATGCAGAACTCACCTGTTTTGGAACAAATCTTCCATTTTCTCTAAGCATTCTGCTTCTGATCAGAGCTTGGCTGCAAAATGGGGGAAAAAGTTATTGGTATTCACAATCTATGTATACCTCATGTCAAAATCTGTGCATTTACTTAATATGCTTAACAGTAGGAATATTCAAGAACAAAACCAAGGCTCCCTGTAATGCACTGTTAAGGTGGAGGATGAGAAGCTAGTGTGCAGCGAGACTGGCAACTTTGGATCAATATTACCCATTTAATTTTTTCACAAGTATATTAAACCTATATATTTTCTGATTACTACATATCCATATATTTGTATCCACAATTTGTTTTGTAGGATTGATTTTTATTTTTGTGAATAGCATTCTTTCCGACTTGGCTGGATTTTCACATTTTTCGCACAGAGGTCGCACAATTTTTTTTTCCAAGTTGAAATCAGAAGAAACTGAAAATATATATCCATGTCCAGGATTGAATTCAAACCTTTAAATCCTAAATGCATCTTACAAATGAGCTACCAGCAAGAATTGTCTCATGGCAGTACTTCTTGGTATCAAACTGGCGGAGCAGTTTGTTCTTAATTTGAAAAATCTGTGTGTATTTCTTTAAATTCTTGAACATTTACTCCTACATTGATATAGGCCTATTGTGATTATCAATAATCCTAATACTGCATTGACCGCAATATTAATATACTTTGTGTTAAAGTATTTTACTAACAATTAACTTTGCATTCTGTCTCACTTTTCATTGGTGACTACAGAATGGAGTTATACAAACATTAAAAACAAAAATTAGCACATAAAGACAAAAGGAGCTTGCAGTACATGCCGGGGAAAGATTTTAGAAACTTAAGCTGGAGAACAGAAGGACTACCAGGAATTGAAAACCAGCAGTCTGTCACAGACTCGAGTATGTCTAAGGGACCAAAATGTTTTCGGCCAGGTGACTGGTGCTGAAGGTTGCTGATTCGAGACCAGGCAGTTCTGTGGTCACAAAACATATACAGTGTAGTATTTAACAGAATACACAATCCTCTGGCACAACAGATATTCGACTTTTTTATAGTGAGTACTACATGCTGAATATGTTTCTTGAAAAGGGCAGCATTTCTCCTATGTCTGAAGCTTATCCTGAATGGGTTATCCTACATGGGTATGAAGGATAAGGTTTTAATTGTATTCTTTCATTTGATTTGTCACACAATGGTTCCAAGCAGTAGACAACCCAATGAGAGGCAATGTTGCATTTATAAAATACTGACTCCTCCCACTTTATGCTAACTGTGTAAGTAATGTGAAAGTCATTGGCACTACATGTACTTTCGCACGTGACTTGGCAGACAACATTTTGTACGCCCACTGCCTACTTTTGTAAAACATGCGGAGCACATTGGTTTGTTTAAGTTGCTGTTGAGTTGATTTCTGTTGAAAAATGCCAGAAAACATTGTTGTTGGTCAGCTTGATGGTGCAGAGGGTTGATTTCTGTTGAAAAATGCCAGAAAACATTGTTGTTGGTCAGCTTGATGGTGCAGAGGTACAGAAGCTGTGGTAAGAGAAATCCCGTTTCCTCTCGGCACCTATGAAATATACATTGTGCAAGTTATCGGCAGAATATCTACGGAGGGTGCACTACCACCTCGATCTTGAGGCACCGCAAATGAATTCTTCTGATGATGAAATGTTGGCGAATTTGCCAATTCCAGATGCAAATAACCGACATTTACATGCTGTTGAGGTTATGTTACATATTGAAAATATATGTTTTATACAATAAGTGAACCAGAGTCTTTAAGACAAGAAAATTTTCACTTCAAAAACTTTTCTGCATGTGGAGCTTCACTTTCAAGTGCTAATTTTTGAATTTTTAATATGCCAGAAATTTATAAAATTTGGAAGAAAAAAGGATGCATGCTATATGCATAACGAGAACACATGGATTTTTTTTTGCGGTCATGCATGTGCAAGCTTACTTCTTGCACAGCAATGCCAATGGCAGGGTCATGACTTGGGGGTGGAATTCTATCAGCAGCACAGAAAACTAAGTCAATATATCTTGTGAATTGTTCCTTGTGTCACAATACTTTACCAAAATGCAACATGAATGACACAGACTTTCAAGGAACCCATAAATGTGAGACACTGGACAGGAACAGTTATGTATATCGTGCAATTGAGGTATTTATTGAAAGGTCTGCGTAAAACATGCAACCTTTTATGGGGCGGAGATGGTGCCATATCAAAACAACACCGACAATACCTCAGATATGGGGCTAGTCATTACACAGATCGGTGACACCAGCATGTAGTTTTTAATGGGATCTTACAAAAACAGTGGCAGTGTCAATTTTACAGGCGTTTGTCTAGCTCCATGGATCCACAGAGCTAGGTGGCAGCTCCATGAAGAAATCAAATGCAGTATATTGTTGGAAGTTGCCAGATGGAGAGGACTCCGACCACAGGGAGACTGTAAAATTGTGTTCGGCCTTCACTCTGGCCCCTATGGATTAATGACAAGGGACACAACTATGGCAACCCTGGCTTTCCGAATCTGTATTCGTCTGTTGAAAGGTGCCTAATAAAGTCCAAATATCCCATGTAATGTGGCATACCATACCTCTCTGTGTTCCTTGTTACTTATTCTCTTAGATACACCTAACTTTCAGCTTCCTACCTCCTGTTTTACACATGTAACTGCATTCCGAAAACCAAAAATATGATTTGTGTCCACCTCCTCTACACCCGGCACTTCCGATTACAGTCATGTATTTGGGGGGAAATGTGAAACACGCTGCAACGAGATTCAGAATCAACTGGAAATTTTGAAGGTAACCTTCGCTGTCAGTGTCACGTGGCTGATATTCTTGGCAAGACGGCGTGTCTCTCGTTGCAGCGGGTTTCACATTTCCTCCAACACATGACTGTAATCGAAAGTGCCGGGTGTAGAGGAGGTGGACACAAATCGTATTTTTGGTTTTTGGAATGCAGTTACGTGTGTAAAACAGGAGGTAGGAAGCTGAAAGTTAGGAGTATCTAAGAGAATAAGTAACAAGGAACACAGAGACGTATGGTATGCCACATTACATGGGATATTTGGACTTTATTAGGCACCTTCAACAGACGAGTACAGATTCGGAAAGCCAGGGTCGCCATAGTTGTGTCCCTTGTCATTTATCCATAGGGGCCAGAGTGAAGGCCGAACACAATTTTACAGTCTCCCTGTGACTCCGACAGACTCAAAAGACAGGAGTTTTGTTTGGAGGCGGCTGGCCCAATGGTAAATTTGTCAGCGGGAAAGCCGTACTTACCTATCTGCTATTTGTTGTAACTCTACTTTTTTCTCTGATGATAACAATATCGTTACATAATGTCGAATTATGCCTACAAGGAAAGTGATTAAGACTATGGGCAGAAAAACCCACAATCGTATGTCGGAATCTAGAAGCAGCTCCGCCATGTTGAGTGGTGACCTTCACCTTGTACCCTCTTCTCACCCACGGTTCATATCATATTTGTCTTCATAAGCCACATGTTTCATTGATGTTCATTGACGAAATGACATTTCTGTCACTCTGATTATGAATATGATTTGCAACCAAAGCGTAAATTAAAAAAAAAAAAAAAAAAAACTTTTGAGCATCAAACGCCCACTGGTGGCCAAAGCTTTCACAAAAGGGACCGAATGGCTGCCGGCTACATCAAGGTGTCGCCCTCTTGTGGCCACTGATTGAACTACAATAATCAAATAACTGGACATACATTGACTGTGTATTCCACTTCAAGCAGCTGGAGAGAGAGAGAGAGAGAGAGAGAGAGAGAGAGAGAGAGAGAGAGAGAGAGAGAGAGAGAGAGAGAGAGAGAGAGAGAGAGAGAGAGAGAGAGAGAGAGAGAGAGAGAGAGAGAGAGAGAGAGAGAGAGAGAGAGAGAGAGAGAGAGAGAGAGAGAGAGAGAGAGAGAGAGAGAGAGAGAGCTGTAGTCTAGAATGAATTATATGGCTCTGTGCTGCACTTTCATGCATTATTTCGGGACAACTGCGGAAACAAAAGGGGTTGTTTTCCGGATAATATATTAAAAAAAGTTCCAAAATTTTATTTTCGAAACAATGAAAACAGGAAATGAATAATAATGCAGCAGTAGATAAAAAATTGAGAAGCTGTGTTTTATATAAAAGAGAATTTAGATTCGAAAATTATATACATATCATCAAAGATAATAAGGAAAAATATCTCAAGACTAAGAATCAGTGCACATAATTTGGCGATCGAAAAAGGAAGGCACAAACGTCCTTCAAAATTACCCATAGAATTAAGACCTTGCGAGCAATGCAATCCCTTAGAGGACGAGTGTCACTTTGTTGTCGCCTATCAAAAGTTTCGAGAACCCCAAGAAAAATGGTTAAATTCAATTTCGGACATATTTCCAGAATTTTCTGGTTATACTCATCTGGAAAAATTTATCTTTATTATGGAATCATCAGATTACAAAGTGGTAAGAGGTTTTTGAATTTATATGAAAGAAGTTATGGCTATCAGAGGAAATCAATTATAATATATTTATATATATTTCGATATCGGATACTTCCTCCAATGTCGGCCCTATTTACAAAATCACTAACAATGTTTGAATAAATCAGAAGTCTCTCTCTTTTTTTTTCTTTTGCCAGGTGCAAATGGTAGCACTTGCCTCCTGGGGTTGTCTGATGTGTTTGTAATTTATTATCACTTTTTTTTGTCTCAACACTTTGTTTATATAGGGGTTGGTGTTGTTAATGTCGTGTTTCTATGTTGTAGTCACTGTGTGAAAAGTTTGTATTTGTTTCGCTTGGCATACTGCCGCACTTTTTGTATACTGTGGTGCAGCCAATAAAGTTCATTCATGCATGGTTTGGTAGCACCATGCAAGGCAAGTATATATCACGTGCCACCTCATAATATATGACTAGGACTCAAGTCTCAAGAATCCTTTATTTGACCAGAAAATCATTATTCTTTGGTCGGGAGACTCCCATAAAGCTAAGGCCACATGCAGTCAGCCGCTACCATTAGAGCCACCCAAATATTAAATACGATAACATGAATCCAATAAAAATGAGGGGAAATTATAATTACATGGTAAGCGGTGTAAAGAAAAACATTTCTTCCGACATCATACTCATATAGAGTGACTGTAATTTGGAGGCTCAGTCAGGCCTATCAAGTCTCACTCACTGAGCGTGTGTCTCGCCCATTCCAGTGTCATGTCACGCTCTCACGCCAAGACATAAAATTATCACGCAGTTAAACATATTTGTCCCTTCCCACATTCCCAAGACTCTTCTTTGCTTACAAAACGCGCTAGCCTAGCATATGGATCACTGATGGTATCATTTTGGCCCCGTAATAAGAATTCAGGACCCTTAAAAATGTGAAACAAGGGCCCTAAAATACATCAGATTTCACCATTTTACTTAGCAATTTTCAAAATTTTCCGGGGGGGGGGGGGGGTATGCCCCTGGACCCCCCAGCAATCAATCTCAATCTTTGCAGCTCTCCCAACTTGAGAGCTCTGAGGTTGGCCAAAAAGAGGTGGCAGTTAGCTCATGTGGAAGTCCCGTTTTTGCTTGCTTTATCGATGTTAAGAAAGCTTTTGATAGTGTAAACCACTGGATTTTACTCCGCAAGTCGCTGGACATATTGTAAAATGCTTAATGGTTTTCTACGCAACAGTTCTCTGTGCAGCTGGGTTCAGTTAAATCTAGCTGGTTCAATGTCTCTTATGGAATTTGTCAGGGTGGTCTGATTTCTCCTCGGCTTTTTAATCTATATATGGACAATCTAAATGTCAAACTCAAGAACAGTGGAGTCGGTTATAACATTGGTGGTATATTCGCCGATCACATGGTGCTTATCATCCCGTCAGGCAAGGGCCTTAGGTGTCTGATATCAAACGGTGAAGTTTATGCCACTGAACATACAATCACGTACATGCGGCACTAGAAAGATAGGAGTGTTTGTACTTTAAGCCATCGATATGTTCACTTGTTATTGACCCAGTTTTATACTTGTGGTGCTGAAAGACTCTCCTTTGTTAAGCAGTTAAAATACCTTGGACATGCACTTTTTGTTGGATAACCTGTGTGATGAGCCAGGTCTCTTTGTATCAGGGCTAGCTACATGCTCAGAAGAATATTTTACACATGCACAAAGGAAACGAAACTGACTCTCTTTAAGTCTTATTTTATGTCTCTTTATACTTCAGAGCTGTGGTGTAAGTATACCAAGTCTACATTGGACAGATTAGTAGTGTGTGACAGTAGCTCCCTGAGCTAGTTCATGTGTTGTGCAAAATTTTGTAATGCCGGTACTATGTTTTCCCCAAACAAGACTTTTTTCAAAGTACAGAGGACAGTTTTTTTACAGTTGTACATGCAGACTGGAGAGCTATTTCAATATATTGATACACTCTGTTTCAAATAGTGACATACACTGGAGCTCGCCGTTGTTGCAGACCTGGTCAGTATCTTTGTACACAATATCAGCCAGGTTCCTGCTAACAAAATTTAACTTACTTTATCTGCTACGTGCATTTTACTTACCGTGCTCATCTTTTAATTGTTATATATGTTTCTTATCATCCTGTTATAAGCATAATTTTGTGCAATGGTGATATGGACCTACATTTTGTGCATCTGAATTTATGCATATCTTATCTTATCTTATCTTTGTCTTATTATTGAAATTGTGGAACACTTGGCGTGTTTTTATACATGCTCAAAGTTTGACAAACCCATTGTAATAATAATAGTGCTGTGGTTCTTCGCTTTTGTGCCGTGATCCTGTGTGACACAGGTGGCCTGGGGGGGGGGGGGGGAAGGAAAAGAAGAGGAAAAGTAGATGAGGTGGAGGAAACCATGGTTATCCTAATCAGCTCGTACTGCCATGTTTTGCAGGACCACAGCCAAGGCAAATGGTCCACCACACACTCTCGCACAGCTGTGGGTGGCCCCTAGTCCTGGATATATCCCCCTACACTCATTGCTTGTAGTCCCCCCCCCCCCAAAAAAAAAACTTTCCCTGACACACCCTATCCCAGCCTCTAAGGCTCAGGAATTTCCCATGTACGACCCCATGGGAGCCCTTATAAGGGCTACCACCATTCCCTTTCCTCCATGCACTCTGAAATTCTAATTTACCCTGTTGCTATCTAACTCTGTAAATTCATTTCTTTTCTCCCAGCACCCTTCCAGGTAGCCCTGTGCACTTTTCTTACCTTTACTGCCTCCCAGAAAGCCACCCTTCAAACCTAAAACCCATGCTACGTGTTCCTCTTCCTCTAAACATTGAACCTCTTGTAGACCTTTGTTATTATAGTCTGCCCTGTGCCACTTTGTGAAAAAATATTCTCTTATCTCTCTATATGCATCATACCACAACAGCCAATGATCCACTGTCTCATATGCTTCTTGCCTACATACCTTACATTTTCCATGACTACCTGTTGTACACTAGTGTTTTCTCCTTTCTAGATTGATTACTCCTGGCCTACTTTGGAAAAGAAGCCTGGGTCCGTTCCCTCCATCCCAACACACACTTTTCTTTGGCTTTTCTAGTACCTTGTATGCTTTTAATGTGCTCTCCTCCCTGACTCCTTATTTCAAGTCCTTCTTCTAGCCCTCTATAACAGTCTTACCAGTATACGATTTCCAATCATGAACCTCATAATATCCTTTCAATTCATATCTCTCTACTAACCTTTTTTTATGTCTTTAACCCATCTTGTTTGTTCCTTGACTACTTCATTGTAAACTTTCCTACACCACCTGTCTTCACTTACTGCTCGCAGATACCAGCAGTACGTAAGCTCTCCTTTGGCAATTCTGTCTGTGATTTTAATCCCTCCATAACTCTTCTAGGACTGCTTGTGTTGATGTACATGGTGGTGCTCCCAGTTTCCATTTTCCCATCTCATTCTGTGCTTTCTCCATTCCCTGGATATCTCCTCCACCTATTGAAATTACATCTGCACCATATATCATCCCTGGTATTGCAACTCTATCCCATAATACCCTTGCTGTGTGTGCTCTGTTGAAACTGTACTGTAGCTTTAATAATTCCTTTCATAAAATTCACTTTCATAATCATTCCTTTCAAAAGATCCACTTTCTGTTTAATCTTCTCCACCTGATACCTGAACATGCCTTTACCTGTTGTTTTATAGTAAGTATTCATACACGTCAACCTCCCCAATTACAATTAACAGTTCCATACATTCTGGGATTTGTTCCCCCTCACACCAGGCCCTGCCACTCTCTGCCTCCCCTCATCCTTATCTCCCTCCTGGTCTTTCTCCCCCTCAGCCTGCTCCACCCCATCTTGGACCTCCTCCCTCACAACAGCTGCAGCCCTGACACTATCCCTAGCCTTCTCCAACTCTGTCTTGAGGGTTGCCAGCTGTGCCTCCAAAACCTCCACCCTCCTGCACTTCCCACATCTAAACTGAAAACTTTCCTCCCTTGTCTCGTTCATAGGGCAAGCCAGTCGTGCAGCACTAAACTCGACCCAGTCCTCCTTCTAGCCCTCTGTAACAGTCTTACCTATATACACATGTTGGACTCCACACCACAGTGCACTGATACAAGATACAAGACACAAAGCCCTATTTTCAGTTGGCACATGTATAAATAAAAGCATTAGCCAGGGGCTATTACAACATACGAAACAAATAAAAGCAAACATATAGACAAAACTAAATATAAAAGTGGCCACATACACATAACTAAATTAGGCATTACGCATGCCTGAACCAAAACACAGAATAACTAAACTCAGCTGAAAAAAAGATATGAAAATATATAAAAATGAGGTTCAACTTGAAACGGACATATCGCAAGCACAGCAAATGATACTCAGAATCAGTTCTTATGGGAAAAATATAGCATGAGAGAGGCTGTGTATATCAAATACGTAATATATCCAAAAATAATGAAAGTCAGCTCGAGCAGGGACCAAGCATTTGGAATAAGGATCCAATCAGGTCATGTTACTCACAACACAATTGCAGGAGTTGTCAAATGTCCAGTTGGCAATATATATTTTTTTAAATTCTGAAAAGGTTATGCATTTTACATAGGTTGGTGTCTGATTCCAATGTTTTACACCGAGGTGACTCAGTGCATTTGTACCAAAAGTAATCTTGTCATGTATAGGCAGGTCCCAATAACTGGATGAGCAGGAGACTTTTTCATATATGCATGCGTAAAAATATCTTGCAAGTAAGTTAGACTGTGGCTTCCAATGGCTTTGGGGACTTCAACAGCCAATGCAAGAAGTCTGTTAATTGACAGGGTGAACAAATTAGTCTTCTTAACGATAGAGTCGTAATCAAATTTTGTGATCGCGAAAGATGAAACGAAGGCCGCGTTAATGACTTTTTCTCCATTATTGCCGACAGAGCAGACCCACAGAAATGTCACACTAGAAGGCAATAATATATCTAACGTCAAAGACAATGTATTATACCCGAGTGCGCGAATTACATTTGATTGCACCAAAGGGATGAAGAATACTATTACATTAAAAATGTCTGAAAGGCATTGGAAGAGGCTACTTTAACTGTTATGATCAATTACTGCAGTCAGGGACAGAATTTGTAGGCACTAACTCCAAAAGTTCTCAAAAGCACAATAATTCCATTTTATAAGCTTCAAGTTTAAGCTACTAAGGCCTATCACAATAATGATCACCATTGACATGAGTCCACAACATGCATTTACAGACATCAGTCCATCAAGAAGTCCCAAGACCCAAAACGACCAGCTTCCAAAGTGCAAAATTCATATTTCATCACGTGAAATAGCGGAGAGGGTATAAAAATCAATCGATCGATCAATCAATCGATCGATCGATCAATCAATCGATCAATCAATCAATCAATCAATTAATCAGCTACTGGCATGTAATGCTAGAAGACTCAGACTTAGACTCAAGAATCCTTTATTTGACCATACAATAATTATGAAATACAATATTGTTTAAAATATGTTCCTTGGTTGGGAGACTCCCATAAAGGCCACAGACATCCGAGAGCTACCCAAATACTGACTAACACAAATTCAATATATTTACTATGAGGAAAAAAGGAATGTTACCCTCTCCACTATTTCACATAATGAAATATGAATTTTACAACTTATACTCACGTCGGAAAATAGCTCTCCAGAGCTAATGTTTATTGTAAAAAACGACCGACATGAAATAAAGCTTACTTTGACTTTGACTTTGAATTACATGGTAAGTGGTGTGAAGAAAAACATTTCTTTCAACCTCACACTCATAGATTGACTATAATTTACATTAAGTAACATGATACAATAACATATCATTTTATTTGGATGCTGTTCAAAAAGAGGTACATATGCTGAAAAATTTAGAGTATATGTAATTGGTTGTTGAGATATTTGAAATAAAATTTTAGTCACTGATGAAGAGATCTACCGTTTACCTTAAGTAGGTTTAGTCATTTCAAAATTGGTTCTGTATGTGCATTAAACTTGCTATAGATGACATATGAACACATCAATTGTCAAGGGCTCGTCAGGTTCTGAAAAAATTGATAAAAACAAAAGACAAAAAAAAAAGAAGCAAAGTGGGTTCACAGATCTATATTATCTGCCTTTCAGTCAGTTCAGTGCAATCTCTCTCTCTCTCTCTCTCTCTCTCTCTCTCTCTCTCTCTCTCTCTCTCTCTCTCTCTCTCTCTCTCTCTCTCTCTATGTGTCTGTCTGTCTGTCTGTCTGTCGGAATGTTCTGTGGGCAATATGTTCGAAATGAAATGCCCAAGGTAGAGGACTTGTACATTGGCAGCACATCCTGTATAACGCGCTGTCAATGTGTTTGTTTATACCTGATGTTCCAAGGTTGAAGTGTTGCCTGCATGATGATGTTAAGCAGCTTATGTTACACTCTTTCTTTCAGTATGTTGATCCTCTTTACAAGGCTACTTATGCTACTGTCGTTGCTCTCAGAATAAAAAAATCTGTGCATGAAAGTTTAAGAACGAGAGCCCTATTCCATCTGATTAAGATAGACTAGGCTAGGTTAGGACAGGGCATAAAAGGACGGGTGAGGAGATATGGGTCATGGCTCACTTTACCTTGCATAAGTGACCATTGCAACAAGGAAACAAGAGTGTCTAATCCCAAATAAAGGTGATGTGACCGCTGAAAGACTACATGAATATGTCACATTGAATATAGGCTGACGGTACCCAATTTTTATCACAGTCAAGATATATATTTAGATATTTGTTTCTGATCATCGCCAGCGAAATGAAAATTGATGTGTAATTTGTTCAAATCCAATCAAGAAATACAAGGTGAAGTATACTGAAGTATAAAAAGATATTACACAAATACCAAAAAAACTCATATTTTGATTTATACACGCGTATGTGGAAATATTTTACGGAGAAATGCTGGGTTAACATTATACAGTGAAGTACAAACCACCCTTCTACAATAACTTACTAGGTTACATTTTGTGATTCAACATTCAACTGGAAATTTATACTTACTTTAGTATCAGTGATCGTGAAATGCTTGGTAAAGTAAGGTGCACAGAGATGTTGCAGAACGAAATGTCATAAGCTTTATCTTTTGTATGGGACCTGAAATTGAAATAGAAATGCGGCGCACTGGGCCCGCCATTATGATCGTTTACTGCTTAGTACATAAGCACACACAGATTTGTCGAAACTGGATACCGGGAGCAAAAATATTCGATTTGTGAGTATAAGACAATAACTGAAATATACTTAAAAGGGAAATGCATAGTGAGTGTTATAGAGGAATGGCGGGCAAAGTGCTGAAGTATACACAAACCTTTCTTACATACCTTTCTGATTTAATACTGAGTATATATTGACATGGAAAAAAGTATTGAGGTTTGTACAATTGAAAAATACGGGAACATAACTTGAAACATACGCAGACCTAGTACTCTTTAACAGAGGATCACATTTATTAGTGAGGGAGCGCCATCTGCTGTTAAACACCCCATACTAGGGTGAGATAAGCCAACAGACAGTTAAACTTTCATAATTTTTATTCAGTATTTTCGGTATTCTTTTTCTGTGTGTGCATGACAGATGGGCCAGATATTCTGGTAAAATATATTGTTGATTCTGGCTGAAAAGTCATACTCTGCACGAACAAGTCGATAGCTGGATTGATTATTTACTTTATGCTGTAACAATACTCTTCTTGTTGTCAGGTAAGGTGCATCCCAAGCCAGGTCCCAAAGACATCTTTGTGTAGGTCATCTTACCATGGACAGAAGTGGGCAATTTGGCTTTCACAAATGTAGAAAGAGAAACGAAACTGTGAGGCTATGGCATTTTGCGTGACAACTTCATGTTCCATCTAAATTCTTCAATATTTTACCAGAAACTATTACTAATTGCTAGTTTTTCAGAGAAACAAGTTTCCCTATTACGAGCAACCAGCCTTCAGTTTGGTAATGAAGCCGTTAACATAATGCACAATTCCATGTCAAGTGGGCCAAGTAAAGAATTTAGTTTGCTTTATGAAAGGGGCATATCCATACCTTCATGTCATCATGTATAAGCCACAAAATATTGTAAATGCTGATGTTTCACTTTAAAGCTGCCATTTGCAAGAATTAAGGGAATAAATGGTTGAATGTTTGGCCGTGATAATCTTAACAAACGTGTCCCATTATAAGCAGATTTTCAATTGGTTCAATTAAAATATGTTTTTTTTTTTTTTTTAAATCCAGAATGATCATTTGGCCAAAGGTTGAGTTATAACAAAAATGCGACCAATCCACGTGGATTCCCCCTCCTACTTCAACCCGTTTTTTGTATTTTGTAACGTTTATCCCCGTAAAAATATAATCCGCGTTTGGCACTCACATCTTATAATGTATGCTTCTGCTTTTTTCTTTTGTTTTTTAAGCCAAATAAATTATAAACGAAATATTATAGTCAATATTTCTTTCTTTTTTCTGTCTCTCTTTCTGTCTTTCTCTGTCTCATGTTTGGTTTGGATGATTTTGTATTGGTTTGATTCGTTAATTATTTTTCATCTTTTTGTATTGGCGTCTTATTGGATTTCATGTACGGGGTATGTATGTAGGGTATTTTTGCCCTTCACTTTCTGTCATCGTCAATACCACTACCAGGACTGTCGCTCTCTTCACTGCTGTTTGCACCCAGCCTTATGATGAGTGGATCCACTGTGGCCTCTAGGACTCCCGATGAAACCATAAAGTCTTTATTGATGCAGATCACCTTTTCCTCGGCTCTGGCAAATGTGTTAGCGTTCACATTAGAGAAGCCATTCATTGTCACTTGCATATATTGACTAATCTAGGAAGTTTTGATCAAACATTCAGCCAAGGATAAAGTAGTTTAGGGCACAAACCACATTGATTTTAATTTTGGGATTGAAGTAAGGATCAGATCAAATTCTTTGTGAATATGGCCACTGGCTTCCTTTTATAAGTTTCCTTTCAAACTGCATCGAGAAACCCTTTACCTGTGTCGGAAGTGACTGTCATTTGTAAATCAAACCTTGACACCTTATTGTAAACACGAAAAGATTTTTTTTTCGCTCAAAACAATGTGTTTGTTCTTTTACCAACATGCCAAATCGTTCATGTGCATGTTGCTTTCTTTTCCATCCTACATATATGTTTTTACAAGACACTTGTAGATTTAATGTAACAGTATCCTTGTGGTGGTATTCTCGTTGTGTATTACCAATTGTTGAAGCATGAACTCCAGAATTGGTTGTGATGTTGTTACATTGTGCAAAGTGGCCAAAGTACAAAACACACAGCGTATGTATCTTGTACAAACCCAACCCTGACCAAAAACCACAAGACAAGGATATACGTAGGATGTAAAGGTCACGTGAGAGACACAGATCATAAAGCTAATGAGAAATTAGCCATGCAAGGAAGAAGAACATAGAGAATGAAGCGGACAGCATGTGTAAATAGGTTTTGAATTAACAGATTCCAAACTGGTTGAGTGAGGATTTGAGTTCCTAAAAGTAGTGAAAATTTAGGATGGGGTCTGTCAGAGCATTGACATGGATTGGACATACATGAACAGAGCACACCATATGTGAACCAAATACAATGTAAATACAAGATTAATGATATGAAATTAACCAAGCCAATTAAAACTTAAAGGTGAAAATTATCTTGCCAAAACGGCACATTGTTACACAACAACAGCTTTGCGTTTCATGGCCATGTACACGTGTCTATATGTACACATAGCTCGCACTTTTGCAGTTGTCTACTTGTGAAATGTTGGGTGTAAGTTGAAGTTCAGTTGGTCAGTATGTTTTATAAGTAACTCGTGAGTGACAGTGAACTCATTCAAAATCATTTTAGACTCGAATTAGGAACAAAGAATTACAGGAGAGATCATACATACATTTTCACTACGGCACTGAAACACCCACAAAATAAGAAAACAAAAACGAAAAGAACCGAAACCAGAGAAAAAAGATAACACGGGGAGATGCCGGATTTGAACCCCGACCACGCAGTAATGATCACTCAGATCTCATCCACTGACGAAAGGTTCCGAACATGTAAATTATAATAAAAAGGGAGAGACCCGGCTACCATTATGAGAACATAAAATATGCCACTTATGAAATAAGATCACATATCATTATTTTAAAAGCCCCCAAATCTATTTTTTGTCATGTGCTAAAAAATTGGGAATGGGAGCAGGTGAAAAATTTTGAGTTTAACCCATTTCTGTTCATGGTACAGAAATGGTCCCGTTTGTTTTCCTGACCCAATTCCTCATCTGGCCTGCATGATGCAACAATCTGTATATTTCAATGGCTTTGACGGTTGAATGCAGTTTGGTTGTTCGTAATGGGGTGACTTTTTTCTCATAAAAAGTCGCATTTAGCGATAGTTTCAGGTAAAATGCTGTGCAGATTAGCGGGCACATGAACCAATCATGCTGAATGCAGTGGTTTCACAGCTTCGCTTTTCTTGCTACCTTCATGAAGTTCAAAATCCCCATTTGTATCCATGGTGAGAAGACCTACAGAATTGACTCTTTGTCATGCTTATATACGTAGTTTGTCACAGGACATACTAAGGTGTATTCAGACCTCCCTAGCTGATTCCTATCATATCATAGCATTATCGGAAACATTTCTTAGTGATGCTATTCCTGATGACGTTCTGGGTATTCCTGGTTTCCACCTTATTATTAGGAGAGATCGAACAAGTCACCTTGGTGAAGGTATAGCTGTCTATACCTCGCGATGTCTGGTCATAAAACAATGTCATGATCTTGAAAGTGTTAATCTAGAAATACTTGGATGGAAGTTCATTTGCATAGTAGATTTTTACTGGTGGTACTCTACAGACCTCCAAATTATCTTATTAAACTCTGGGACGAGTTAAAGGAAATCATTGATAAAGCTAAGAATTCGGGCATTGATAAAATTGTTATCACTGGAGATCTAAATGCAGATCCAAACACTAATCATGGACAAAAAATGACTGATGTTTTGGTGACGTAAAATATCTTACAGTCCATGTACATGAATCAAATACCAGAATCTATATCTTCCTGTCTTGACCAAATTATCTCTAACAGTCCAAGATATGTTTGGAACATTAGTGTTACTGCACCAGTAGCATTAATAGTGACCACTGTACTGTAAATGCCAATTATTGTTTAGACATTAGAAGCCACCTTGTTTTAAATGAGATGTGTGGGCTTATAACCATGGCTTTTTTATATTTAAGGGAAATTGATAGAGAGTGATTGGGAGGCCTGCTTTCACTCGATTAACTTCGGTGCAAACAGTGACTCATGGAGAGAAATTTGTGCTAAAGAAATTATATCTTATAAGGAAGTTATTCTAAGCCCGAATGATGTACCAGAGTACACAAATCTTCTTCGTGCTTTAAAACGCAAGTTCCAAAGAATTCATAAAAAGCGTCTAATCACTTATTAATATTTTTAGATAGTTTGATCCTTGAACTACATGCTCTTAAAAACTCAGATGTGTGAACAAAAAATTTATATGAGAAAATTGGGCTCAAAACTTTTGTTTACGCTGAAGAGTTTCTGCAGTGCTGATCACATGCGCTTTGTTTGCATTGGCATGATAATGAAACGTGTCATTGTTTGCACAGTCATTAGTCGATGACTCCTGGAAACCAGGCCAGCCACTGACAAGGGTGACTCAAAAGGAACATGAAAGCATGGGACATGGAGAGAAGAATAGGTCAGTACAGAATAGTCACTACCATTGTTCTGACTACTTTGAAATTCTCTGTTGATGTAAAAAATTAGCACAATTCAATACACATATCCCACATATGGAAAGCTGCAGCTCCCACACCTTAACAAGTCAAGTGTGGTTATGTTTGATGCTCCTAAGTCCAAGAAAGTCGAGTTTTAAGGCACAAAATATGCTTTTTTTACTGACAACATCACAGAAGTAAACATACAAGTTTATGTTATACAATAATTAAAACAAAGGAGAGGAAAAGTGAGTATGTGTCATGTTACAGCCATAAATGCATAGAAATTGGCCATATTTTCTTTCAATGAAATTTTCTCGGAACTGTTTTTTATTCAACCTATCAATTTGTATCTAGACTCACAAACAATTGGATTGCCTTATCACATTAAAATCAACGGACATCAAAAGAAAAATATCATATCTAGCAGGAGAAACAAGGATTTTTTTCTGACTATGCCTTCCGTGACTTTAAGAGCAACTTTGAGAAAGAAAATGAACGACATGTTATAACCCAGAACATTTTTATTTGACAAACATACCGCATAAATCAGGCAAGTGCAAAAAAGAATTGATAAACTACTGGTACTCAATACACACACACACACACACACACACACATACACACACACACACACACACACACACATATATATATATATATACATATATATATACATATATACATATATATATATATATATACATATAATATATATAGCAATGTACGAATTGATTGAAAACGTATAGTCACGATAACCCTCGTTGAGGACAAACATCCGCTATCATGAGGGCCTCCCAGGAAGATATATGAATGCAACACAGCTGTCGAAAATAAAGAAAAATATACATTTACATGAGACTATTTAAAAGTTATCTGTTACATGCATAACAATTTATAATAGTACAAACGCCTCAGTACTTCTGGATCATATGATGTTTTACGTACCTGGAAAAACCTTGTAATGAACGGGTGTTTGTGTTTGATGTTTGGTGGGTTTTTTTGAGAGAGATGGGATTCAATACCTTACACTATGAGAACTTTGTTTCTGTTCCAAATAGGAAGTTTGGTTAGACGTTTGTTCCTAGTTTGGTAAGTGTGGGTCACATATTGCAAGGCATAAAGATTATGGAAATATACAGGTAATTAGTACTGAATATATTTGTAAAAAAATTTCAGAGCCTTTAGTTTAAGTATATCTTGAACTTTTGAAAATATCTAGTAATTTGAAGAGTGGGTCTGTGTGAGCGTAAAAGTTTCCATGGCATATAAGTCGAACTACAGATCTTTGAAGTTTAAAGATCCGGGCGCATGAGTAACCTCATCAAAGAATACCATATTTCAAATAATGCAAAAATAAAGAATTATACATGGTCTGTAAAGTGTGTGATGCTAGATATGTGTGTAATCTTTTGAAAATTCCTATTACCTTTGATAATTTATTACCTACATGTGTAATATGTGATTGCCAGTTTGTATTTTCATCAATAACTATGCCTAAATGATTAAATTCTGGTACTTTTGATATGAAACTATCATTTATCTTTAAATCTAAAGTAAAATTAATTTTACGTTGGGGAAAATGAAAAATCATGCATATAGATTTTGCTATGTTTAATTACAACTTATTTACTGCTAGCCAATTACGTACATTTGTCAGTTCGTCTGATAAATTTTTGGATAGAGAGCTACCAAAATTGCCTGTGAATGCAGAGGTGTTACAGGAGCAAAGGGGGTTTATCAAAGTTGTATCGTCGGCATAAAGAATAGAGTCGAATTTAGATGATGCAAGGTGTATATCGTTAGTGTAGATGATGAACAAAAGGGGGCCAAGGATGGACCCCTGAGACAGCCCTTTTGTTATTGGTAGGGGGCTAGAACATTCATCCTCAAAAGAGATATACTGGAGTCTGTCTGTAAGGTAACTTTTGAACCACGCCAATGGGGTACAAGTAATACCGTAATAATTTAATTTGTAGAACAGTATTTGGTGGTTTAAAGTGTCAAAGCCTTGGATGGGTCTAAATAGATACTGATTGGTCATTTTCCAGAATCAACAAATTTAAGAATCTTGTCGATGAATTCCTTGGTTGGTAAGGACCAACATACCAATTTTATCTCTTTTTATTTATGCTATTTCAGGATTCAGCATTGAAATCCATCCTGAACAAAGATACATATTTTCAATTTCTCCCGATTGCAACTTTAAAAAGATTGTGTGAATTCCGCACAAAAAATGGGAAAATCCTCCCAAGTCATAAAGAATGCAATTAAATCTCAAAATCTGTCTTCGTACAGTGACGTCCACTCTGGGTACCACCGTCTTTTTTCTTATACATCGTCTTCCTCTCTCTTACGGTTCCAAGTGTGAAAGGGGTTTATATAGGGCTATATCCTTTCTTCCCAGTCACCTTTTTCGAAATTAAAAATATGTTTATATCAACAGCCTAACAACAACGACCGTAACACTAACAATAATGATGATGAAGATAATAATAATAATAATAATAATAATAATAATAATAATAATAATAATAATACTAACAACAATAATAATAATAATAATAATAATAATAATAATATTAATAATAATAATAATAATAATAATAATAATAATAACACTAACAACAACAATAATAATAATGATAATAATAATAGTAGAAGTAGTAGTAGTAGTAGTAATAATAGTAGTAGTAGTAGTAGTAGTAATAATAATAATAATAATAATAATAATAATAATAATAATAATAATAATAATAATTGGCAACTTGCCTTTTGTTTTATGCGGGAACACCAAATAGTGCAAGTAGCCTTAGACTTCGTGATGCCTCTACAGATGCATGAATACTGATCAAAGCAGGAGATGTGCGCATGTGTTATGAATGTGGGTATGCCTGTTTTTTTTATTTTAGAGGTCACTGTATTCATCGAGTGTGTACCAGGTCACAGAGTTAGCCTGCTTTGTTGGGGTGACTGTCAGGCAGCTTGTAAACAAAGTGTTGACCTACATTCATATAACTCATTTCATTGTACTATCTGTACACATTTCAGAGGTGATCTAGAAAGATCAGAGACAGGTCTCATTCAATGCAGTCGGATGTGTGACAAATTGGAAAACTCTGGAATAATGGTGAGATTTCTTTGTCTATATAGACAAAGTAGATATTTTCCTGACTGGAGAGGGAATTCGGAGATCTAACAGAAGCTGTGTGATGTCAAGCCAGTGGGATTGTGAGCCATTGTAAGTGCCAGTAAGATACCCGTTTTTACATTGTACCTGTGAAGTGTGGACAGTGACTTTGAGTGGACTGGTATCTTTGGTGTTAACTGTATCACATTGGGATTGGTTCAGCACCACACCTTTCAGTACCACATTGGAACCAAACCGTACCTCAGTGGAATGTGTACCAGATCATTTTGCACCTGTCATTGGACTTGGAACTGTGGCACTGTGCCTGTGGATAACCTCACCAGGGATTAAGATTTACTTGAGACTGTTTAGCTATTGAAATACCAGCGGATATGTTTACCTACTTTGTACTGATTTTGATTGTTAAAGTTATATCATTGTTGTCATTCTTTGTTTAGTTCTGCTTCTATTCAGAAGGTGGGCATCGTAAAAGCATGTGTGTTTCAACTGTCTCGCCAAACAAAAAATGTTAAAATAGAGCCTATCTAGAGATATCTCTAAATCCAATCAGATAGTTTAGAAAAACATGATCCATATTCACAAATTTCAAACCCAACAATCACAGCAAAAAGATTCCAGAGTTATCAAAGCATCAACATTCTAGAGATATCTAGCCCTAAATCTATTCCCACATCCTAATTGGATTTTAAGATATCTCTAAATGATTAGAGACATGTGTAAATACTGAATAAAACAAGAAAGCGTTCCATTATATTATATATGTATGTATGTATGTATGTATGTATGTATGTATGTTTCGATGCAGAAGATAATCTGTAGCTGGTGTTTTGCCTTTTTTAAAAGATATATGAGGCACCCTTTAACTGTCTATTAGGTATTTCTTGATATCAAAAAAAACGATTTATTATTATCAAAAATTGGATTTATTAACATCAATTATTCTTGCTATTTCTTGATGATATCAATAATTCAATTGATTGATATGAAGAATTCATTCATTCATACCAATAATTGTAGATTATTGTAGATACAAACATATAAATAATTGATTTAACGAAATCGAATTTTGATATCAAGAATTCCCAACCATTTCAGTTTCACATCGCACACTCCCTTGTCCACTGGGAAGGAAGACGTCTGATTGGCCGGCAGAATTTGATGCTGAACTCGTGTAGAATTGCCGTGCGTTCCACGATCATGGCGGGTTCCATGGACTGCATCCTGCGCGTGGCCGTATCAGCGATTAATGTTGAACTTGATGTTGATGAGCTAAAAAAAAAAAAAAAAAAAATTATGAAACTAACATTACAATACAAATAAAATGAATAAAGGAGTCTCGCACTCATCGGCATTTTAAAAAAATTGGTCATGTTCAATAAACGTATCACTATAAAATCATTAGGAGGGAGCATACAGTATTTTGTTAAAAATTTGTTTGAATTCTTGATATCAAATGCATGATATCAAGAATTCAAGTAGATTTATTGATATCAATAAATTATTTCCTGATACCAATAATTCGATTTATTGATAACAATAAATTATTTCCTGATACCAATAATTCGATTTATTGATATCAATAAATATTTTATTGACATCAATGATTCGAATAATTGATGTCTAGAATTCCTGCTATCTCTTGATATCAAAATGATTTCTGTATCAAAAATTGAATTCTTGATATCAAGAAATCTTTTATTGATGTTAAGAAATCGAATTTTTGATATCAATAAAGAGGAAGGATTTCTTGATATCAAAGAATTGATTTTTTGATATCGATCATTCGAATTATTGATATCAATAAATTATTTCTTGATATCAATATATCATTAGAAATGTATCAATAAATAAATTATTGAAGTCAATAAATCCGGAATAAATTGTTAAAGGGCACCCCATAGATATATCTAAATATAGTTAAAGATATGTTGAAATCGATTGAAGGATCTGTCTGAATGGATTTAGAATTATCTTTATGTCGAGGGACAAAGGTTGCGTTCCGTACTAAATAATATCAATTCTCGCCTGGAGGACATGTACGAATAATAATTTTCCGGCATAAATATTCGTTCCTGCTTTAATTAGTTATTAGTCCGACCAACGTAATGAACACATGTTCAAATTAAGTCTCGCCGAATCTGCATGTTGCCGCTGAAGTGGTAAATGACAAACGGAACAACACATCCGGCTAGATTGTACGGTATTCGCCTATCTGAGAATAGATCTCCTTACTGGCATTAAAGAGCTTTATCTAAAGTGGTAAATGACAAACGGAACAACACATCCGGCTAGATTATACGGTATTCGCCTATCTGAGAATGGATCTCTTTACTGGTATTGAAGAGCTTTATCATTTTTTTCGCCATGGGAAAGGGCAATCGAATCAAGCACTTAAATTTTCCCGACTCGCCAAAACAGAGCTCGCAAATGGAAATAAGAAAACTTGTCGCTGGTTTTATATTTGTAACAATGGTTGTCATCTAGGCAACTCTTGGTGCAAGGAACTTCATCTTATAGTTTATTGAACCGCACATGTATGGCCTGCTGATCCTATCAACAGCTTATATCGTTTCTTCTTTTTATCATTTTAAACTATTTGATTTCTATTACCACTACTACTGACCCAACCTGCACTGAATTTGCAATCGGACGGAACTACTTTTATTCTTACCTTCAGCCTTTATCATTATGATCATAGAGGAATTTTACTAAGTGAGATTAATAACTCACAGTGAGGACATATACTGAGAGATCACACGCTGCATAGGAGCGCAACACCTAGCCATCATTGTCATCATTGTGTCTCTAATGTTAATGCAATGCGTCGCTGATGCAGGCGCGTTACAGTTTAGTTGCGACAATGTTTAGCTCACGTGATGTACATTGAGTATCCTTTAAATTTCATTCTGGAAAATGCCAATTCATCCTTAAACTTAGAACAAATACACATTGCTACGTCTCGACGCCAAACCGAACAAACACGGGAACAAGCGCAATACGGCAGCTGACAGATCAGCACCGTCTCTACTGCTAAAACCCCCTTGAGCAAAAACTATACACTATTATTACCATCATATCATACACCTACTGACATGGACTATGCTGTGACAGGCAAAAGAACTTTGTTATCACAAGTTATAATGCCGGTGAACAATTTTATAACGAAAAATGATCCATCCGAAACTGTACATATTGCAATAGAGACTACATTACATATGGGTTTGGTAAACAGAATCTTTGAACACACGCCTTATCCGATTTAAAGATATCTCTTAATCTATTTCGAAAATCTTTAAATGCATTTCAAGATATCTTTAAATAGATTTCAAAATATCAAGACGTGTCCAAAAATTTATTCAAATATATATTTCAAAATATCCTTAAATATATTAGAAGATATCTTTAAATGGATTTTGGCGTATCTTCAAATCCAAAAATATCTTTACATAGCTCCCATTTTATAGATATTTTGTAAATTGATGGAAACAATTGTGATATGATAATAATATTAACATAGTACCTCTCATAAAAAATCTGTGTTCCATGGGACTTAAAGATTGAACAGGTATGAGCATCACATTTGCTTTGATTTATTATTCGTATTGCCTTTATTATTTTTTTTCTAACCTTTCTAGCTTGTGTCCCCACACAAGAAGCCCGTAATTTAATTTTGCTAATATCAGTGAATTGAAAGTAATCTTATGGATATGAGAGGGAGTAAAAAATTTTGTAATTTATTCATTTTACCAACTATTTGTGAAAATTTGAATGCTATTCTTTTGAATATAATTATTCCAAGTCATATGTATATCTAGAGTGATAACAAGAAAGTAAAATTCATCGACACATTTCATTTCTCCTTATTAATTTAAAGATTTGGGATACCCATGCGTTCCTATGAACATAGAAATATGGCATGATTCACAATCACGCGTTTGCCTTTCAGAATCAGCAGTAAGTGATTCTTGAAAGTCCGCAGCTGGTCTAGATTCATCAACACGATTGTTCAAATACGTTGACAAGCTTGAGACATCAAAAGAATAGCAACATTGTGGGTCGCATTACATAAAATAGCGCACTGAATTCAAAAGTGTTAAAATCGGATACAAATACCGTTTTGAAGGAAATCGCCCGGAACTGAATAGTTAGTTATTTTATATCGGCAAACTTAAATACATGATCCTGCCACCTTCACTCAACAGGTTTTTATCACTGGAAACCATTCAAATCAAGCGCAACGTATCATTACAACCCCTAGTAATGGTTGTGGTAAAGCAAATGCTCCCTTTGAAAGATGAGTTCGAGGTCATTTACCAGTGTTTTGTCTAAACCAACTTAATAAGCCCATACCACAATGTTTGATTGGGGAAGGCTCAACTCTGTTCAATTTACCGACTGTAATCGCTTTAAATGCAAGTCAAAAAAAAAAAAAAAAAAAAAAAAAAAACCAAGGTAGAAACCAATTATAATGCTGGGGTCCATACTTTAAACTTTAAAGTAGAAACCAATTATAATGCTCGTGGCCGTACTTAAAACATTAAAGTACAAACCAATTATGCTGGGGGCCGCAATTAGAACATTTAAGTAGAAACAAACTATAATGCTGGGGGCCGTACTTAAAACATTAAAATAGAAACCAATTATAATGCTGGGGACCGCACTTAAAACATTAAAGTAGAAACCAATTATAATGCTGGGGACCGTACTTAAAACATCAAAGTAGAAACAAATTATAATGCTGGGGACCGTACTTAAAACATCAAAGTAGAAACCAATTACAATGCTAGGGGCCGTACTTACATTGACATAATGGTGGACTGCCTGAACCAGATAACGCACAAGGCAAGCAAGAAAAACGCAAAACGGGAAGAAATCCGCAACATTACAGAACTATTTCATCACAGACTCTGACAGTGCACACACGAAAGTAAAATGAATGATATTACAACCCACCAAATTATCATCAAACACTGACCTATACGACCACTTTGACAGACAAAGCTTCAACAATGGGAAATTCGAATTGCATCGTTATGACTACGAAATGAACGTGACACTCAGGTCAAATCATACGTTTGGATTCACAAGCACACAACCCGTCACACGCGAAAGGACTCTTTTGTGACATATTCTTGGTAAAAGATGAAATAACATAATTGAGTAAAGACCCAACAAGAGAATCGTGGCATTGTATGATCCATTCGTGGAACTGTATATAGGATATGCAACCTCAAATATGTTGGGACCTTCAAAACCAATTCAACGAGATGGTCGCAAATGAATAACATCTTACGAAAAACATAAACCTACATAGGATTTCGCCTTTCTCTTATGTCATATCAATCAGTAACAACCCAGATTTGAGAAAATTCATAGGAGCACGACATCAGCTGAGTTTAAGCTACAACAGATTAACCAATCATATCTCTTCACCTTAACACTTTATAAATGCAGACATGAAATTACTACGGTCTTGGACGCATTGAAGGAAAAAACATCAACGGAAAGATATATCATTATTTGTGAAGAGTTTCAACAAGGCTTAACAATGCTGTGTTAATTTTACCTTAAACGTTTCATATGATATTTACATTGGCATTCTTTCTTACCATTTCAAAGCAAGATTATTATTTCCAAAGTCAAACAGCTTCACTCATGACACTAACATGTTATTTATACATGTTTAACCAACTGTGTACACGAACCTTTCTTCGTCATCATGAATAATTGGTTCTAAAACACATAGAAGCTAACTTAAAATGCAGTGAGCTACACACAAAATTTACTATCAATGCAGAGAGAGTGATCATTATCACATTATATGAATTTTGATTAATAAATTAACAAAACTTTTCAGAATGAAAATGTTGGTTTTGCCGATAAGTTAAATAAGAAGCTGTTGATATTACTTGGTATGACAGCTTCCTTTATAAATTATTAAGTTATGGTGGAGACAAGTTAATGTTTGGAATAATGCAATATCATCGGGTGTGATTCAACTAATGACCCTTTTGCCTAACGTCTTTCAGGCAATGTAAACAGCTAAAGAACAGGTAACTGTTTCACGGTCATATTTGGACCCAGTCCACTGCTGTCCTGTCCTATTATATTCTATGTAACTACAGGCTGACTTGTATTAGAATGCAGGGTCTCTTTTGCAAGGCACACGAATCTATCACGCCTATTTTAAAGGTAGTTCCACCTTAGTGGCAGTGCGCAGGAAAAAGTTGCGTAGGGTTGCGCAATGAGCACTACTAAACATTGCAGATATCTATGACCCATTTGCGAAACACAACAAGACATTTGTTTATGTTATTTTTACAAACTGTTCTCAATATCCGAAAGAGAAACACCCCTATAGCAAACACCCCCACAGCAAACACCCCTACAGCGTTGTGTTAAAGTACAAAGATACACCACTTAAGACAAAGGTGCCAAGTGATACAAGTAACACTGTCAGCATAATGGTATTTACGCTGTTTGATCACCCCAGTACCCAAAACAACACTATTCAAGGAAACAGTAGTTTCAATTACGGTGTATATCGTCCATTGCCACAGTCTTGTCAGTCTTACTCACCACCACAAGACAAACATCTATGGTAATTGCAAACAATAATTTTTGCTCCTTTGAGGACAGGTAAGACACCAAAAAACCTTGGCATGGCCGATTTTGAGATTTTAACAGTTTTTACAAGATGAATGTCCTTATTATCAGTTGTCAAGATTTCAACTAAAGTAGAAATATGAGAAAAACGCCAAAAACCACACAGGCATGTGGACATCCCAACGTCCATGTGTCATTCTGTGGGTTTTCAGCCGCCAGACGGAACAATGCCACCCGTCAATCATACTTAACAGCCTGTCACGTAGCTGCAGGTAGCAACGGCCCATGGCAAAAGGAGATGGTATCAGGGCGGATAGGCCAAAAAAGGCGGCATGCCGAAAGTATGTTTGTGGGCAGGAAAAAGATGCAAACATGCTAACATATCATAGCCTTAGTGGTTTACTTTATAGTTATCTGGCTTGTTTTGCGTTCTAGTGAAGGGAGACTTTAAATGTTCAAGAGGAGCGGGAATCGTCAGACGATGTCCCTTCGGTAGCAAGATTTGAATCAAAGTTTGTTAATTGAAATGAAAACTTGAGGAAAAGGAGGTGCTAATCAATTTTAATAAATGTGCAAAGACTGCTAATCACTGCTAATCAATATATTTATAATAGTGAAAGTGCTAAACATTGTAGAGTAAGGTAACTTGAACAGGTCGATATATGCCTCATTCAAACAACTGCTAATCAACTTTGCAGAACTTTCATACACTGCTAAACAATGCTAATGGATATTTATTCATGGTAAGGAAAGTGCCAATCAATAAGACAGTCTCCCTGTTTGGAGAAGTTGGAACCATAGACAAGCTAGGGTTACTCATGTGCCAGGAAATGTATACCGCGACGTACGTATATTGGTTTTTACTGTCACTATATATCTCATTTACATAACACATATTAGCATATCACAATAGATACCACCTTTTGGCCAAATTGAATTGTAAATTTGAACACATAAAATCAATTAGATGCAGGTTGTTGAAATGAATGTAGATTACTCTTGATTGTAAATATAACAAAACCAAAATATTATGTACAATAGCTGTAGATTCATTGTATGGACATGACGTCAGAATTAAGGACAAATAACATTTGTCAATGTTTAACCAATGTATGGAACCCATTAGAAACAACAGACAAGGAACGTTCGCAATGGTAGCTAGGAATAAAAACAGAAGAAACGTAGACTTTCCTACATACAATCAATTTTAAGTATTTCAACATAGACATGACACAGACCTATTGGACAGACACAACCAAGGTCAGAGATATGAACTAGGCCTAAATGTAGAAAATGAAGAAGAGATTCCTTTTTTAGAAAGAGGACCACGCCCAAATACACGATGGTGCCCTCTACAAGAGCAAAATGGCTACACAAATCAAAGAGGACAAAGACCACAAACAAACCAGAGACAATCAAGAGAAGCAATAGACACCTACCAAAAAGAGCAAAGATACAACAGATGGAGAGAAAGAGCGCAATAATACCCCCAACAGCAGGAGCCAAGAAGATATTAACATCAAATACATCTACATGTATTGTTAAAATTATAAACTTATCAAACAAACAATTGACACAAGGACAAGCAAAGTTGCTTAAAAAGGGATTGATATTCACACCGACACCAAGAGAAGACACAGAAGAACAAGTGTGTGCTATTTTAAAATTTTGTCGTACATTACGTCTGAAAGAATTTTTCCACAATACAGATAAGGAATGAGATGAATCACTGCTCAAAAGAAAAAGTTCTTTCACCCCTCCTAAAAGTCAAAATGAGACATTAGAAAAATGTATTGACAGACTGAAAGAAATTGCACACTCTCTCCACAAAGTACCTTCACCCACCAACAAAAATAATTTACCTAAAGAGGAACTACAAGCTATGAATGAATTGCAATATGACAATTCTATCATAATTAAGGAAGCAGACATGGGTGGAGCAGTTGTCATTAAGGACACCAATTATTATGCTGAAAAGATAAAATCATTACTTAACGATGAACAATTTTATGAGCGATGCGAACCAGACAGACAAAAAAATAAAGTAAGTGATAAATTAAGAAAAATTATTGACAAATATCGTAACATCTTTACAACGAAAGAAAGAAATTATCTGGATGGTTTGCAGTCAAGAACAAGTAAGTGATACGGCTTACTGAAAGTTCATAAGTCTGATATTATCAAAAAAGCTATAAATGAACAAGATGGTATATATGTACATATTATTCAACCTACAAATTCCGACCAATCGTCGCAGGACCTGCATGCAATACGAGTAGGCTTAGTGAATTCATAAACGTAATTTTAAAACCGTACTTATAACATGTCGACAGCTACGTGAGTGACAATATCGACTTCATCAATAAAATATCACGAGAGCAAGTCAAGGATCAGTATTTAGTCAGTTTTGATGTGATTAATTTATATAGTAACATACCTCATGAGTTAGGAAAGCGTGCGATTGAATACTGGATGAACAAATATCCTGATACAAAAAACAACCTTTCACAAGATAATTTATTGTGGAAGGTCCTTCACTAATATTAGAAAATAATGTGTTCAGATTTGATGGAGATACTACATACAGAAAAAAAGGGTGTGCGATGGGAACTAAATGTGCACCAACTTATGCAACGCTTAGTCTTGTAAGAATTGTACAAACATGATAGTTACTGACAAAATTTCGCTGGACACAACAGGTAAGCTACCAAACTTTCAAATTAGAACAGAAATGGACTGTTTGAGTAAACATTTGATTTATGCGATTGTCTGCAGAGGATGCAATGAGGTATACATAAGATCCACAGGCAACGAGGTACGCAGGCTCATGACTGTACACAGACAGCAAATACGGGTGCCTGAAACACGGCAAATCCAGCTCGGTGAACATATTGATAATTGTTCTAATCTTGTGCCTAAATTCGTTGTATGTTCCATATATCAGATTTCAAATGATTCTGACATAGAAAGAGAGCAAAAAGAATTCATATTCCAACGTAAATACAAGCTTAAAATGAGTAGTGTAATTTTTACTAATTATTTATAGTAAACTGGGACAAATTAGGCCTATTGTCATTACGAGACGTTTATTATTAATTGATATAGCAATGACGTCATGTAATAGGCCTAAATCAGTAACGTAATAAATGAACGTCATAATATGCTTCTATGCTGATAGATTTCACTATAACAACAGATAACGTTAAGATTATACTGGACTGAAAATTATTTCAACATCTATGCGTTATGGAGCTTGACAATGCATTACAATGCTGAAACCGGTCGCGTCTGAAAGCAAAAATGCTTTTATACACACACACACACACACACACACACACACACACACACACACACACATATATATATATATATATATATATATATATATATATATATATATATATATATATATATATATATATATATTGGTGAACATACAAAATAGAGGACTGGTGAGAATAGAAATAAATGCCGTTGATAACGGATTTTGTCTCCTTTTATATAATTTTGTATTACAAAAATGCTAAATGTACCTACCCACAAGCAATTCCAAATAGCAAATTAAAGCAAAGTGTGATTATACATGCCAAGAATGTGAAATTTCACCAGGATGTATATGTGCCTTACAATGGAGGAACAATCTCCCCAGGCCTACGGGTTACATCCTCCACAAGGATGTGACCTTGAAAATACGGTCAAGGACAAAATAATCCAAGGATCAAAGGATAACCCAAAGGCACGTTTGCACCATTTTTCAAGGGATTTGGACCATATATTCATGAGGTATTGAAATTGCAAAAATGTAATACTTGATCTACAAGCTGAGCACAGCAACCACCCCCCCCCCCCCTTAAAAATCCAATCAATGTGGGTATAATAATGGCTTTTTTCTTACCCGTGGGGACTCATTTAGTATTTATATGTGTCGCATGAAGTTAATTGTGCCATCTGTTAACTGGATACAAACATAATATGTATATTTCAAGTATAATTATAATGTAGTGGCCAACTATAACAAAACTGGATTCGCCATATACAGCATTTTTGGGCCGTCTGGGTATACAATTTTAAATTGGAATAACGGGCTCCAGCTGGGCTTGTGGAAAGCCCATCATGCATTTTTGTTATACCCTAAGGTGTACCAACGCAGGTATAAAGCTTTCGTTTTGTGCCCTCAAATGGTACCAATTTTCAATCTGGCTCATGGACTAATACTCATGTGCATAATAATATTTTATCGAAACCCAAGGATGAAGAAATAAAAGTACATCGAAATAAGCATAACCGTCAACAGCAGAGAAAAAACACAAACTAGCGTTACAAAACTCGGGTTTGGAAAGAGAAACGAAACTCATTGAGAAAATAACTACAAAATAATGACAAGCTAACTACATAAAGTATACAGATAGCAGTAAACACAATAAAATGCTATCCCTAACAACGGGATGAAGAGGTAGGGGGCGGTACACCAAACCCGCCATCCGTCCACTGACCACGAGTGGCCATATAATAGGCCGCCCCACCGTAGCAAGGCAACACAACTTTCCTTGTCAGGCTTGAGGTCACGGGGCCCGAGGGGCCGCCTCCATGACGTCACACTTTGAAACTAGACTGTCGCTGTCCCTGTTTGACATATCGCTGAATAATGTTTTCCGCACTTCAAAGGCTCTTTTATTCATGTGATTGACCAAGAATTGATTGACAACCTCCCCCAAATGTTACGGGACAATGTTTACTACGTTTTGTGCAAATATCAGCTCAATTGGAGCAAACGGTATTGTTTCAGAGGCAAATGATCAACATCAAAGGCCTTTGAAGCTTGTCTTCTCAGAAAGGACAATAGGACGGGAACCTCACCTAAGAATGGCTGTGCCAAGAAAACGGCGGGGCGAAATTTAATCCGGTTAGCGGCTTTTGATTCTATAATGTCTGAACTGCAAAAAAGGATTCAGCGATTTTCTAAATTTTGCTTAGTTCTTTCTCTATGAAATGAAGAAAATGAATATTCTGAAAATCAAAGGTAAATTGGAACTCGAAACTTTGAGGACGCATTACAGAAAAACGAAACCAAACATAAAAAAAATCGCAGGATCGTTTTTATTGCCAATATGTCGGGATTAATATGCAAGTGTAATTAGGATTTTATCACAAATAATTAGTGACTTATATCGACATTTATGGGGTGGATGCTTTGCGGTCAACTTTCAATTGTTTATTCAAAAATTAACATCCCAGACACCCAAATACGGGACATATAAATTCATTGGAGTATGACTAGTACACACATATAAAATATGTTATCTTAAGTTACGCAAATACATTTTGAGCTAGGATTGACTAAAGTAGGATTTATTTTTGGAGTCTTACCTGTCCTTGAAGATTTAAAGTATGATGCATTTTGTTTCAAAATATCTTTTTTAAATAATACAATAATGAAGGAGAGCATAGCCTATATGGATTCCTCTTTTGGATTATATGCGTTTAAGAACTTGCATACAACAATACACTAAGGGTGACCTTCCCAACAGAAAGGATCGTGAATTACTGTTTACTTCCTTGTCTGACTTGCCGCACTCTTTCGTGTTTTTTTCCTTTCTTTCTTTCTTTTTTTTTTTTACAGTGGAAAAAAAGCAGCTAATCGACACACGCGTGAGTCACGGTAAAAGAGTTCCTGGTTATAATCATGCAATGCATATATGTGTACATTTAGGCTACGCCATTTTCCCTGAGAATATATGTATACAGGATGTCAAAAATAGCGACTCCATGCTAATGTTTATCTTTTGTACGTGTGTCGATTGAAATGGAAATTATCGTTAACAAGCAGCACCAAAATATGTCTTCATTACTAGTTATAATAAGATTGAGTCAAAAGCTTGCATTGGCCCTAGTAAGACGCAATGCTGGTGAGAAAAGTTGTTGATCTGAGGCATACCATAGTGTGGACCACTTTAAGTAAAACATTAAAGCAAGCTAGAATTTACATCCATGTAGTTGTCGGCATTGTCCACTAGGAATATTTCTATTTGTACGGAATATATATATATATATATATATATATATATATATATATATATATATATATATATATATATATATATATATATATATATATATATATATATATATACGTACATACATACATATATATATATACGTACATACATACATATATATATATATATATATATATATATATATATATATATATATATATATATTGCATTAATACCATAAGTAAGCATTATTGTATATGACAATGTATATAGTGTATGTATTATCTACCATCTTGTTGATGAACTTGTGAAATTCATTTTATGTACACGAAGAGGATTTCATATAAGTGCTCTACACTTTTTCTCCAATCTTTTTTCACTTGGTGAAATAAAATATGTAAGAACCATATATATATATATAACGCCAAACATGACGGATACCAACGTTTGATTTATGCACCAGCGAGAATATATTGATAAAATAATGTGTTATAATTTTGTGCACGCATCTTCATAGATATGACCTTTACTAGTCAAAAGTTAATTTGTTATAAAACCAACATAAATTCTAGACATATTTCATGGTACCGCAAAGATTGTATTTTCGCAGTATTCTGCGCTGCACTGCTGACGTGTCATTCCTGACTAAAGGTCAAGCAAAACCTTATAGACGGTGCGTTTATTTAACTGCACCACAGTAACATACAAGTGCACCACGTGGAAAACCAATGTACACCGCCAGGGTATGAACAGCAAGAAATTACGATATCAATCTCGGTTGACGTGTCATACCAAGTGTACACATACGAAAAAAAAAATCATTGCTTTTATAAGACAAATTTCCCAATGGCAATTTTTTCCCCGCTGGGGCCAAAGTGGAGCGCTTTTAATCTGGTTACTGAGTCACGATTCCAGAAAGATATACACATGTACTTTGAACCTGCGTTTGTATACCCGTATTTGATCCTTCGTTTTCTTCATATGACACTTCATTTATGGTGATGCGAAACGGAAAAATCCCCACCACACCCCCTCTCACCAATGTGTGCCAGTTCCGTTTCATACATTGCTGAAAAAGGCATTTGTCTGTTTCCGGTCATCCCACAAGTAATGACAATTTTAACTTCTATCAGTGAAATACTATCTTATTAAGACTAAAAGTTAGGATTAAAAGGTTCAGACAGTCATTGGGCCTATATTAATCTAACAGTGGAATTTATGACATATTTTCTTACCATTCAAAACGATAGCACAGTATGCAGCACAGATACTAGGCGTTAAGCAGCATTGAAATCGAGCTTCCTGTGAAAATCTGAATTAATGGACAATGAAAGTAAAATGAACGTGACAATTTTATAGACGTTGGGAGGAGGAATCTAGAAATTTCATACACATTTGAAAACCGATAGAAAGACAAATAATAAACACCTATCATAATATAAAACTTTGTGTCCCATTCATGTAAGAAACGCTGTCCGTTAGGCCTTAGAAAAACCTGCAACAAAGAATCTAAGGATGCTTCACCAAGTCATATGCCGAATATGTCCTTGTAAGTAAGTCAATGAGTAGCAAATGAAGGGAGTGTTTATTTGAATTCACAACAAATAATACGAATCTACGGCTCCTTGTCGT
>OZ026622.1:96660801-96783301 GCA_964020975.1 Hermodice carunculata
GCCAAGTCATCTGCGATATATTTCTTCAACTCCTTTCTGATACTATTCTCTGTCATTACACTCGGGGGCAGTTAGATCTACCGCACTCTGGAGCGTGCACCGATCCACTTGATGAACTTTGACCCGTCCGCCACACGCCTTTCGAACTTCCTTCGCTCAGATCGTCATAATAACCACCCCCTGTCCCACCTACAAAGAAAAAGTAGACTTCCCCTATAGCCCAGTCAAACACCATGGACTAGATAACGCCCGTAAAAAACAGTGTCTTACATTTTTGGCTAGTAATGGACCACAGTCTGCTGAATTAACATAGAGGTATATCAAACAGGTATATAGAAGATTCATGTTATGTCCTTGGCCGGTGAGGAAGATGTTTGGAACTGCTTGCTTTCGTGTCCTCGATATATTATCGGTCGTGGCAAATTACACGCAACTGTCATAAACTTTACCCCCTTTACACTTTAAACTCTACTTTCCGGTTCCACTATTGATACCTTTTGAAAAAAAAATCTCGCTGTTCAGGACTGTATTGGTGACACACGATTTTAATTTCATGCCACTGCATAATACTACTATGAGCATATGACTCATCACTGGTATAATCAGTTTGTTTAATGCATGTCCCACTATCTGTTTGTCCTTGTTACAGTCAGTTAATATTTACTGCTCTTCAGTTGCCGCTTGCAATTTTCTTATACTTAGTTATGACTAACGCAACATATTGAACGGAAGCGTTTACTTATGAGCGTGCCTTCCTGCTTTTTGGCCAGTGCGTGTTACTGTTTATTTTCCCAGAAATTATTAAAATATGGCTTGCACAGCTATCTAATTGGATAATGTCAAAATCAAATGCATGTCAAGTGGTGCTTTAATACGGCCCCTCTGTCCTCTGATGACATTACTGATACATATATATATACACACATATGTATATATATATATATATATATATATCAATGTACGATTTCCAACTCTCACATAGATAAGGGTCCTTCAGATGCAATCTGTTATTCTTTGCCTAGACTCACAGACAAGGGGAGGTGTTTAATATTGAAAATCATTATTGAATATGCATTGTATTGAGAGCAGCATGCAATAATACTGTTGTTCAAACACAAGACAGTTATGACTCTTTGTTCGCATGGATCAAAGAGCTGTGCGGAAATCATCAAGGAAGATATACATCATCAAAAAATCAGCGTTGATTAGTTCCCAAAGACTGGTAAAGTTTAACAGGTGAAGACAGCCTCCGCAAATAACACTGATATTTTGGACGTAAAGTGTCCTAGCGAGCCCACAGTGAGGTGTGTAAGCTGTCGGTGGCACTGACACCCTCAGACAGTGCTATGATCAATGGATCGGAGAACTCATTTTCAGATAATGACTGCATATAGAGAAGCTCTGCCAATGATGGGAGAAAAGGTTCAAAACAATGTTACCATTGGAGGACCACAGTATATCCGTGACAATCCACATGTTGCAATTCCCTTCCTGACAATAGCGTCAGCTGCGTCATTATTTGGTACAGTTGGGAATATTTTAATTTTGTGTTCTTTTGTGATAAACAGGAACTTACAAAATCACAAAAATGTGTTTTTAGTCAACCTGGCTCTGGCTGATTTGTGCGTCACAGCAATCGCGGATCCATTTAGCATCATTGGTAAGTATGGAATCTGACAGTTTTATCTTGCTGGGCTATATGACCATTAATTTTTACGTAGGGTCTGCGTGGAATCAAATCATGTAGTTTTTTAGTGTAATATGCAAGTACAGAATCTTTGTACAATTAGCCTCACTAAGTGCTGTATGGCCATTAATTCAGGTCATTGTCTGCGTTGTGTCGAATGGTGTATATACAAACCATTACTGTAGCGTGATTAACGGCTACATGTTCATTAAACATGGCTTCAACATCAGTGTTAGTAAGATATACTCCTTAACTTATTAATTTTAACTTCATGTAAGTGGACTTCGGTGCTGCAAAAAAGTAAATGTTTTGTCCATTATGTCAATTTGGTGATATGGCTATTATGGAAAACATGTATCGTGGCTGAAGGATTATGTTTCATGAATCTGTCTGGACATGGGCAGTTTCGAGCTATATCAGCATACAGAAACAAGCTTCCTGTAACATACAATTCTGGATAAATTTCAAAATAAGATTCAACCTTTGTAGATTTTTTAAGTTCTGTCCAATGGAGTATTTTGTTACATATTACTACATGAGGGGTAACAGTATCACATTACGTACTGACCTGGTGTTTGTGAAAATATAAAGATAATAAAAACTTGACCGTTATTTATCAAGGTACGCGAATACATATGCACTGTGGCTTTGCCAACCGGAGTTAGGTCTGCCAATGCCACGACAAGAAGACAAAAAGACAACACACATACAGCTGGGATCTACGTTTTGGGTTAGGGAAGGTGCCCAGACACACACAGACACCCACACACAGACACAGACACAGACAAAGACACACACACACACACACACACACACACACACACACACACACACACACACACACATATATATATATATGTATACATACATACATATATATATATATATATATATATATATATATATATATATATATATATATATATGGTGTTAGTAATAAATCACATATGTTTGGCTGTGGTACATTTACAGGGATGGTCTCATCAATGAAATGAGTTTACCTAATATAGTTGAACCTGGTTTGGAAGAGAAAACCAAGGAGACCCTCATAGTTAGAGTCACAAACATTATATTTCACCCCCTTTTCAAGCGTTTCTTATGCTGTTGATCCCACCTGTGTACTATTTGGGATTTTGCTTTAGAAAGCTGCATCAAACAGCCCTTCCTTTGATGTGATTAGACTGGGGAAGCTATATCTATGTCCCTTCCTACACGTTTATAAAGTGTCAATCTTGCCTTACCTTACGTCAAGGTATTTTAATTTCACGCGTTTGGGGGGGGGGGTGAAATTGTAGACCAGTAAAAGGACCAAAACTCACTAAATTACACTGACCTCATCATCTAACCAAATGTATATGTCAGTAATGATTATTCCTGCTGTCCACACATGGGTTTGTTGCAAAAAGATGAACAGTAGGTTAAATGAACACTGATTCTAATTTCATAGCCTTGCCATGAACATGCTACATACATGTGAAGTTGATTTATTTAACACAGATGCCAACATAAAAATGGCATTCCAAGGGAAAAAATCCCATAGACACACAGGACACTTGGTAGGTATTGAAAAGATGGCCAATGCGGAAGAGTCCAAATTTGAGTTTACAATTGTTGGGGGGGGGGGCAATCTGAAATATTCGCTTAAGGCTCAACACCGGGCTATTTCATTCTCGTTTTTAAAGTTTTCTAATCTTTCAAACTAATTTGAAATTTTAGGGTTATTCCACAGGTGAAATACGGGTTGGGTCAGGTACTTAGTCATATATTTGCAAGGGATTTCGAGTTTGGCACATACCCCTCCCCCCCCTTGGGACAGCGGACTAATTTTCTGCAACAGAAATAATACAAAGAGTGATTCCATGTGAAGGAACAAAGGGGTTACTCCTGTAAAGGTGCAGGCCACCCATTACGAAAATGGCAAATCTGAGGGGTTATATGATACAGGAGTTATCGAACTTGTTGACTCGGCTATAACAAGGCAGTATACTATTTGGGTACTGTAAGCTCATAGCCTGTTAAATATATGAACTTTGAATGAGGTGAGATAGGTCACCAGTAACCTTAACTAATTTGACACATCCATGCCGAGTGAAATTGCAGGTTAATTTGTACGGATACCCCTGCAAGTCAACCTTTATCTATTCTGTCTCTGAGGCCACAGGATAAATAAACTAATGCTTTGTGAATCAGCCTTGTCTTCAGGGTCTCTTCACATATCTTAATGAAGTTTTTGGTTTTAAGATGTGTGAAGTTTTTGGTTTTTATTTCTAATCAGATATGGCATGTTTTCAAACAAATCACAAGCATTTGTACAACAGAGAGACAATGATTGTTGTTTCATACGCTATATCGGATTTTTAATGACATCTTTGTATTATCTGGATGCTGATTGGCTGACGTTTTATAAATGCAACTCCAGACCGAGGTTGTTCCCACTTTATGATGATTAGCTGATTGTATGTGTAAATACCACTAAACCTTTTCTTAATAGTACCTTTTGCTTACTGACTTGGCACCTGAAGTGCCATTTGCTTGCGATATGCTTTCTGTTTAATATTTTTCTGAGGACCAACACATCCGCAATCATATTGCGAAGTATCCAATGCATTGCCATGAGTACCAACAAAATATGTATAACAAGCAAACGAAAACAGTATCATATAAAGGGCCATGATTTGTATGTTTCTAAACTACAAGAGTAATATTGCTTTCTTTATAGACAGGCAAGTAAATATAGGGACATTTCTGGTTGATCCGCTGTGAGTATGGTGAAGGTGCACAATACTTTGAGTAATGACCGGAGTTTTGTGACTTATTGTATATAAACCAAATTGTATTACCTGTGTGTCGCCTCCACACAAAAGTTAAGTTAAACAGAATACCGGCTCAAACCAGAGCTTTAGAATGATTTTCTTGTTCCACGTCTGAATGTATACACATTATATTGATTATGTACTTTTACTTTACTTTCAGGCATGGTTAAGGGGAAAAAATATTTTGAGGCCAAACCTGAGTTGTGTAACTTCCTTGCTGTCTTGTGTCTGACTGTATGTACAACAGCTCTACTCAGTATTGGTGGAATTAGTTTCAATCGTTACTTCCACATTTGTCATGGAAATATGTATCACAAGGTTTTTAATTTGCGCAGAAACATTATGATGTGTGCTTCTTTCTGGATGGTAGGTTTTGGGTTTAGTCTTCCTACCTTAACTGGATGGTCCAGAAATGTCTATGATCACAAGATGCTGGAATGCATATGGGACAGGACTCATAGCTTGTCTTTTAATATTTTCTTCGCAGCAGTTATTGTGTCAACGCCAGCACTTATTATTGCTTATTCCTACGTTAGAATTTTCTTATATGCACAGTCGAGCAGAAGACGATTGGAGAAACTTGGTATGCGGTGCAATTCTCAAAGAAAATCAGACAGAGACAAGTCCAGAACCTTTAAAATGACACGTACATTTTTTCTAACCTACATTGTATTCATAACGTGTTGGACACCATACGCTGTGATAGTAGTAGTGGACTATGCAGACCAGTTCCCTCAGGAAGTACACCTTTATATATTGTTATTGGCTCACCTGCATTCCTCGCTCAATGGTTTTATATATTGTATTACCAATCAACACTTCAGGCATAGTTACGAGAAACTGTTTTTTCTATTCATGTGTCAGCTGGAGATTGTGCGGAATAGACGAAGTTCAGACGTTTCCTTTTCGGATATGAATGTGAAATTGAAAAGATATGAACGAACATTGCCACTTGATCAAGATGGTGACTTGCAGTCAAAATTAGGCTCCCGCGGCACAGATATATCGGTAGTAGAAATGTGTACTATAGATAAATGATGCCCTATTATTCACCAGAGAATATTAATAGAAATCATCTGCAGGACGTTTAATACATCAGAAAGGAGTATTGAAGATGAGGGCATTACATACAGAACAAATATACAAGTATTTCAATGGAAGGCCCACATAGTGAGCCGTGTTTTGTTAACTCATTCCACCCTGATAGAAGACCGAGTCAACAGCTTTCCTGGGCGCGCTTTGGGCATAATGCGCCCAGAGCGCGCCCAGGAAAGCTGTTGACCATGGACATATAATTTTGTAATGATCTTCCATGCAAGTTTCATCCAAAATATTGAAAAGTAATCCCTAAATTAGTAAAATACAGTTAGCAGACGACATTTAGATATTGTCCAGAAAATGCGTCATTAGGGTGGAATGACTTAAGTACGTGTAGTCACAACAATTACAACATCAAAATCTCCATGAAAGTAAATTATGTCCATGTCAATATACATTGGTTTAAATGCTTTGAATCTACACCCGAGATCACAAAAAGGCATATACAAAGGTCTAGAAAAAAGACAGTTCTGTTGTGTCTTACTGTGATATGGCTTTCGAAAAAAAAAAGATAAAAATGGGTCTAGTAAGTGGTTCTGAATAAATGTTTTACCAATGTTCATTAAAACTAACCGATTTACGAAAGAGGTGTCAGAATCTGCAGTATAGTGTAGAATTTGCAATCATAGATCCCAAGACTAATCCGCAAACACAAGAATTCTGTTTTTGAAAGTCACTCGTTCAAACCATCTATCTTCATAATAATCATCATCCACTTAAATTCACGAGATATTTGCCCACACGTAAATTCATCAAGATGCCTCAAGACTGAAAATGATCCGTATCTAGGTTCCAGACACAGTTCATCAAATTTGGAAGCGTTTTAGACTGGTATTTGTAGCATCAGGTTATGTTAAAGAATATCCATTGATTTTGTTTATTTGACTTATCTCAATGACACAGCAGTCAGAAATCATGATTCCAAACTAATGTTTCCTGTTGCCTTCTACCAAAACATTGAACTGTCACTAGCAAAACCTGATAATATATATTGGGCTATTTATGGATGGTGTCATATTTAAATCTTTTATATTATCTGACAATAATAAGTGCAATGATACACTTTTCTTGATCTGGTTTGAGATTTTGCGTAGCGCAGATTAATAAGCTGCACATCATACGCTAAATAACAATCATTGTAGATCACTTTGTCAGACGCATAAGTCATTTGATATTTTCTGCACAATACCCAGGATATACGCGGGGAGGGGGTGGCTGTTTCAGCAGTGGTTGTCACATCTGTTGGGTATAGGAGGACTTCAGTCAGAAAGACAGAGTATTAAAATGGCTTTCTTCGTGTAGCATACTTTTATTTATAAGATGTTAAAAATGTTACTATGTTACTAGTTGCTCAGGGGGACATATCACCTCCTTCTTTTTAATGTGTCTTTTTCAAACATTCCAAAGATATTTAAATCTGTGTTAGCGCTCAAAGGAATCGCACAATCCTATTTTTACGACAGTCCATTGCTCCACGTTTAACTGTATTGCACAAATTGAGGTAGAGAGCTATACATGAATAAATTATCAAAGAGTTGCGGGTCTCAAGAAAATAAAGATAGAAGAAAATATATAATGCGGTCGTTGTGGCTTTGCTGGCGATGCCAGTCAATATGTTGTAGCCAACAGCTGTCGAGTCTTGACTACAATAAATGCCTGCCTAGCTGTCCAGAAGTGTAAATTTGACATGCGCAGAACTCTAACGGAAAGACATTTTTCTTTACCTCCGCTGACTGACAAGTCAGTTCAAGTAAAACGACATCTGTGTCGTCCATCATTCACAATTGATAGTTTCTACTTCTCCAAAACTATCAACCAGATTCAGTTCAAATTGGGTTGCGATGTAGCTCCGGTGCATCTATATCAAGTCTATTCAAATGGTCATGTTCCTTTAGTTGAGTTATTACTTCTTTGTTCATTTTTTGACACAATCGTTAAATATCTTCTCGGAAACAGCTTGTACAATTGCTGCAAAATTGCACCGAAATACTTCTAGGGACCCCTAACCTTTAATGCTTGCAACATGTCGCTCTGTGTTTTTTTTTCAATTTTTATATATTTTTTGGTGGTCTTTTGTATTATTGACTTTTTCGCCAAACCCATTGTGTTGAAACGTGATGGATATATACCTTGTGAAAGTGTCAAAAAAGAGATCTTTCTATATGTGGCGGTGCTGTGGATCCCTGATTTTTAAGTGATTTTTCAAGTTGGGTATTTGTCAGTCCACTCGTGCCTTTCTATTGATTACTGTGTAAGTTAATGGGGTTGGAATGGTACTTCACATTTTTGACTTCTGCAACGCCGTCATCCAGATTTATTCCAAACTTGGTGGAAATTTACATTGTGTGGGTCTCTGCTGAGTTTGTTAAAAACTTCACGCTCAATTGATTTTTTTTAAATTTTCGGCAAATTAAATTTCAAATTATTTATGTTAAACCTTAAAAAATACTTCTTCCCCGTCACAGCTTGGCCAATTATTTCGAAATCACATAGGGATACCTGTAGGGGAACCTAGAACCGGGGGCGGTGCGATTTTTTTTTCAATACAATTATTTGAGAAATTATGCTGCGACTTGTAGAAGGTTCAAACACAGTTGGTCACAAGATAGTGATGCTACAGATCTTTGATTTTTAACGAATGTTTCCAATTTGGTCGGTTTTATTTCAATAATTGATTACAATATAAGGGATTACAATGTAAGGGATTACAATGTAAGGGATTACAAGGTAAGGGGTTACAATGTAATGGATTACAATGGCAATTGGCCTGCTTAGGTCTATCTGAGACTATTCAAAAGTTCAAAGTTCAGTGATATTTGGTTTTGTTGATTTGTTTGTTTATGTAATTGGTCAAATCCACCCTAGACCAAGGTGGCAGTTCTTATGGGTTGAATGACAAGATCGACAGGTCAACTGAAGACAGGCTGTTCATACCCCCATCTTGTTATCATTATTACTAACCAGTGACATATATTTTAATGATCTACATATATATATGGAGACAGAGAGAGAGACAGAGAGAGATAGATAGATAGATAGAGAGAGAGAGAGAGAGAGAGAGAGAGACAGAGAGAGTTATAACGAGCTTATAACGATGGTATTGCATAATGGACCGATATGACTATCAGTGTTGTTAGAGCCCCACACACATCAATTGACTTACGTGCGTATGTGTCTATGAGTGAAGCTGGTTCCCTACAACCATAAACTGCTTGAATTTGAAAAACATGATTTCTTTCTGTCCATGATGGTGACAACTGTAATGGGATCATGCCGATTTGGAGTAACGTGAAGGACACATTGTGGGTTTAGTACGTAAGGGGTCAATGGTTGCTTATTAACTTATAACGACTAAGAACTGCACATCCAGAGACCTTTACACATCTACATATACAATAGTATTATATGTGTCACATCCAGAGTATTTGAAAGGCAATACCAAAAACCGTAAGAAAACGTTCTAGCAATAACTGGGATGAGAAAAGTTTATACACAAAAACTTTGCAATGAAGCAGACAACCACAAAAAGCAGATTGCCTCCCCCCATTCTGGTGCAGAAAAAGCTAGAATCGGTAACATGTACCTGCATAAATATAAAACTAACAAATCATAATTCATCGGTGAAATATCTGTCGTATTATTTAACAGATATCTTGCCCTAATACCCATTAAGACATTACAATTTCGTATGATAGTGTTGATATAAATCTTCATGGCAAGGTAGTTGTGATTAAGGTAGACACATCTTATCAGTCGGTTTATATTGCCTGCAGATATATATTCCGAGAGCTTGGCGAAATGAAGCCCGGTCTCCTCTGGGTGTAGATAAATGGACTGCGTGTACTTGTTAAAGTTACAAATGACTTTCTGACCACTTGTGCATTAAGGGGAAAGCCATCGACGTATGAGACGGTGCGAGCGAAGTGTGCTCACGTCTATTCAAATAAAATGCTGTACAGGTTAAGCTTGTTATATGTGAACTATTTCCTGTGACGCACAGGAAAATTACAACAGGACCATCCCTATCAAAACATCAGTACAATTCAGCAAAATTGCATAATTCACGGATTGTCAGTTTATTACGGAGAACATTACACTTAATGGCTTACTGTGTCTATGGGACTTGTTTTACTTTTTGCTTTGCATTAGTCAGGCTTTTGTTATCTCATTTGTGAAAACTCCATCAAATGACAAATATCTGGAAAGGTTATTTTCTAAGAGTATGGTAACCATTTTAAATAATAATGTAAGACGAAGTAAAAGAAAAAAAATCACCTTTTCTAGGTCGCTGGCTTTTCGTGAAATGCTACTTTTGCCTACGGGTTTTAAAAACATCTGTTATGCGAAAAAAGTGACATTTGTTCGCAAATCACTATTACCAAGATATAATAAGCCATGATGTTAGTTTGACCCGTGAAGGTGCCTCAGGGCCAAAGCTAAACAACAACGACAGAAACCCACCATGTTCATTTCCATAACTTAAATAGTATGTACCATGAGCCTAGGATCTATCATTGTCCAGGAGTAAACCAAGATTTGCTGCTATGCTAACTGTAACGTTTACATGTACCCTTACCGCCAATTCATAATTTCAAAAATGAATCGGAAAACTACTAACAGCAAACTTTAATGAACAAACGAAGTGCAGTTACACCCCCACCAAGTTTGACAATAATCTAGAAGAAGATTGGGGAAAAAAGTGGAAAATAGCACAAAATTGATATAATTAGAAAAAACAACAGCACCACAAATTAAGGTCTTGGGGTCGCCCGAAGAGCTGCTATGCAAGTTCGAAGCAATTAGCAACGGGCGATATTTTTAAACATTTAAAAAAAAAAAAAAAAAAAATTAAAAGCAAAAACCACAAAATCGCTGCAGTGTAACCTCTTAGATAAACTCACAAGTCCCACTCAAGGTCCATACCCGCCAAGTTTGATGTTAATCTGGCTTAACGATTTTTTTGTATAAGTCAAAAGTAAGAATGGCCATTGCAATTCCCATTGACTTGTATCCAGTGGGAATATATCATTAGCCGAGAAAAACCCAATTGGCTGTATTTAAAAATCAGGGATATACAGTATCGTTACTTAGAGGGCACCCATTTACACGGTATATTTACACAATATTTCCATAATCTGGAAATCCGGTTTTGGAGAGTCAAAAAAAAAAAGCTTGAAAACACACACACACACACACACACACACACACACACACACACCATAGAAATAAAAAAAAAACACCAATCATTGAACAAATTAAGATCTAGAACCGAGAATTGTTCCTGTGAAAGTTGGAAACAAAGGGCCCACCAGTTGCGTAGAAGAAGAGTTTGTATTCAGATTTTCGCCCTAAAAGTTATAAAAAATCATGACTAATTTAAGGCGGGACTATTGGAAGAAACTTAGTAGAGACCCTGCCAAGGTACATCCATACCAAATGTGAAGTGAGTCTAGCCTCCAGATTATGAAACTACGACCAAAATTAGAAACTGTCGACAGACGGCCGACAAAGGTCCATGAGATAAGCTCAGTTCAATGCTGAGTGTAATACGTACTATTCCACACACATACCTGGTGCGACTTAGAAGTAATTGGCTCAGTGTACCGAGGAAACAGAGGAAATGTGCATTTCTACGACGTTTCAGGATAATCCGTGGTGCAAATTTATTAAAAAAGAAAAGAAATATTACAAGGCCAGCTGTTTGGCAAAGTCTAGGATTACCTTTATGGAATTTCACACAACTGAATGATTTTCTGGACGACTTTTAACTCTTTCAGTGCCACATTTTGGGCTGAGTCGACAGTTTTCCTTGGCGCTCTTTGGGCACAATGCACCCACAGTGCGACTAAGAATGTTGTTGACCTGACCCATTCTATTCTGTATAACTATGGGTATGTTAGGACTTACAAGGAACATGAGTCTAGCACCATTAGTATAATTCAGAAAAGCTCGTTTGGACTTTAGTCGGAGTTGGTACTGCTAAAGGTAAGAGACTATCCTGCAAGTCCCACCACTCCAAATATAGTTTTAACAAATCAAACGCAACCGGAACACGCATTTTCAAGAACCTGGTAGATACCCACCCGATGTTCATTTCAATCAAAGTTGAACAGTATCCTGCCAATGACTGTTGAGAAGCAGTTGAAAATATGTGATTTACGTGAAAACACGACGTGGAAAGGAGGGACGAGTGAGCCTCCTGTATGCTGACGTTCTGACTGGTCAGATTGGCAAAGTATTAGAAACGAACCTCATACTCATTTGGAGCCATGGATGGACAGCAATTGCAAGAGGACATGGGAAGTGTATGATGACGATTATTGGCTGTAATACTCGTCTAGACATCCAATCATGGGATACAGAGCAACATGACAGAAAAAGCAGTGGGACAAGGTACAAGAATAATGTACACAGATATTTCTCAGAGAAGGCAGTGCATGTTTCGTCATTTTTGAACGATTCACAACAGTGTCACCATTGCTCCCCACAGCCCATATTGAGGGTTAATCTAGGGATCAAAACACTTTCACTCTCGCATCATACTAGCTGTGGCTTCCTGATGACGTATTTATATGGACGCTTGCCAAGCATAGTGTGAGAGGTGTCTAGCAAGCTGTATCTTGAATCGGCCAGAGCTCCCAGAAAATCACTGCTTTTATATGGATCTACATCACTGAAAGATGCAAACTTTCTCTGAGTGAGTTTTTAACACACCTGGATCATCCTGGTCCTATTTTTAACTGAATTTTAATGATATTATAAGTGAAAAAACGAACTTTTACTGCCAAGATAGAACCGCTGGCTAATTGTTGTTCCAGTCAATCAATAAACTTGCCAGGGATCAGCCTAATTACAAGGCATTGTGTTCTTACTAACCGTCTGTGTCTGGCCAGACGTCTCACACATTGCTGAATGCTACAAAGGACCAGGGTCAAAATGGATCATGAACAATACAGGTTGCAGATTGGCACTTTCAACACACAATCTATACAGCAAAGAAAGAGGAATCAAAAGCGTGACAATGATGTTGGCTCCATCGATATAAGCATGGTCTATGTGATTGCCTGGACACTACTGCTGATAAACAACCCATGTCACCCCACAGCAGCTATTGGCCTTGAACCAGCCATGACATTTACAAACACAAATAACTGGCAAAACATTTCTCTGTGGGGGCACAGTAGACCCATAAACTATACCTTACCCCAGATCCAGGACCAAGCAGCCTTTTACACAAGGGAGACAGGCATAAACATGTGCCAAAGTGAGTCGCTAATCTACCTGACCTATGGCACTACATCATTAAAACACTTTTACCCCGCACAAAGAATTGTACTACTGAAGGCAGGTATCCACCCTAACCCAGGCCCAGTGCGGAACCCATGTGGATTTTGTAGCCGTCCAGTTGCCAAAAACCATCGTGCTTTAGAATGTGACGATTGCAAGCTATCGTGTCACATAAAGTGTGCTAATGTATCACCTGATTTATACAATTACTTTCTGCACCAAGGACAAGATTTTGATTGGAGATGCTCTAAATGTATTCAACATGATCTACCATTTCAAGACACCTCTTACATCTCTCTAGGTACCTCATATAATGGACAATATGCAGATCAACTACCTTTCTATACAGCCAGTGAAATAACCCATGGAACAGACACTAATACTACAGTATCATCGTCAATCTATAATGTCACTATCCATAGCGACACAACAAATGTATTGGACTTGTCAACAAACGATCATAGTTTATCACATTCAGAAGATCCCACTGATACTCATATTTTCCAAAAACTAAAACAACAACGTATATCACACCATAAGAATTTTGCTATAGGTTTAATCAACATCAACAGTATTCGTAACAAATTTGGTGAGTTGTGTGAGGTCCTTACAGACAGGTTACTAGACTGTCTAATAGTACAAGAGACTAAGATTGATAGCTCTTTTCCAGATGCACAATTCACAATACCAAATTTTACACTCTATCGCAAGGACAGAAATGCTTATGGAGGAGGCATACTTGTATATATCAGGTCGGATATACCCACTAGGAGACTTGAAAATCTTGAGTTGAACCAAGGTATTGAATCTATTGCCATTGAACTTTATATTAAAGACACTAAATGGGTATTAAATACAATATACAAGCCCCCAAACATCAGTGACAGCATCTTTATGGATGAGATCACTAATGTTTGTGATAGATCATTACTACTTACTGACAACTTACTCCTTATTGGAGACATGAATTTTGATATGACCAAACCTGCCTGTGCCAAGACAATCTGTGACTTATGTGAAGTTTTTGATCTACATAACATAATAAAACATCCTACATGTTTTAAAGGAAATCCATCAATGCTTGATCTCATCCTCACTAACAAACCAAATCTATTCATGCTCACAGATTCTTTCGACACAGGCTTGAGTGACTTTCATAATATGGTGTATACCTTTACTAAATCTAGAGTAGATCCACCAAAAGATATATGGTTACGCTATCGCTCATACAAGAATTTCAATGAAAAACAGTATACAACTGATGTCCAAGCCACACCGTTTCATATTGCAAACATCTTTGATGATGTTGATGACATGTGTTGGGTCCAGGAGAAATTACTACTTGATGTCATAAATGAGCATGCTCCTTTGAAATCCAGGAAAAAACCGAAATTCAAAGCACCTTTTATGAATGACAAATTGAGAAAAGCCATAAACTACCGGAAATCCCTAAGAACAAAAGCCAGAAAATCCAAAAACACGGCACTGGGACATCAGAATTATCAAAAATATGCCAAGCAGAGAAACCAAGTTGTCGCATTACGAAGAAAATCTGTACGAAACTACTTTAAAAATAAATGTGACTCAGGACCCACTAATAAAACTTTCTGGCCAACTATAAAACCTTTCCTCACAAACAAGGGAACATGCTCATCAAACAACATCACTATATGTCAAGATGACAAACTAATTTCAGACCAAACTCAAGTCTGTGAAGCTTTTAATGACTATTTTATTAATATTGCCAACAACATAAGCAATGGAAATATAGATACAACAAAAAGCCTCGATACAATCCAGGAACATGTACCACACACTTCTTGCTTTACTTTTAAACATGTAACGCAAGCTGAAGTTTATTGCAAGATCAAGAAACTAAATACAAACAAAGCAACAGGACATGACCAGATACCATCTAAGCTCTTAAAGCCTATTGCTGAAATCATATCTCGACCACTAACAAACAGCATAAATAGATCCATAGACACAACAATATTCCCAACCAATTTAAAAAAGGCTGAAGTTTACCCCAAAGACAAAAAACCTGATCTTTTGAACATCAAGAACTATAGACCACTGAGCATCCTCACCAGTGTGTCCAAGATTTTTGAGAGCGTCCTCACAGAACAGCTTGTAGATTACTTTGAAGAAATTTTCTCCCCCTACTTATCAGCCTACCGAAAGGGCTATAGCTGCAACACTCTCTTACTCAATCTTGTAGAAAGCTGGAAAAGTTCTTTGGACCAAAATAAATATGTTGGAGCAGTACTCATGGACCTCTCAAAAGCATTTGACTGTCTCTCCCCATCCATCCTACTTAATAAACTAAAAGCATATGGACTTTCAGACTCGGCAACATCATTACTCGGAAACTACTTAACCGGCAGATCTCAAAGAGTGAAAATAGGACAAACTTTTAGCACTTGGAGAGATGTTGTAAGAGGAGTCCCCCAGGGTTCCATCCTGGGTCCGCTCCTCTTCAACATCTTTCTGAATGACATCTTCTACATCTTTACAGAATGCGACATACATAATTATGCAGATGACAACACAATATCCTATGCCCATCAACAACTAGAGACAGTAAAATATATTTTGCAGAACCAAGCTCAGGAAGCCTCCATATGGTTCAGAAACAACTCAATGCATGCTAATATAGACAAATTTCAATGCATCTTTTTGGCACCAGGCAATAAGCAATGTGAACCTCAGACACTGAAAATAAATGACATAGAAATAACCTCAGAAAAAATAATCAAATTACTTGGAATAAACATAGATGACAAACTTAACTTCAAACAACACATCAGTGACATCTGCTGCAAAGCAGGCAAACAACTAAATGCTTTGAGGAGGCTCTCAAAACTCTTGGACACAAAAAGCAAACTAACAATATTTAAATCATTTATTTTATCAAATTTTAATTACTGTGCTACAGTATGGCACTTCTGTGGCAAGCAAGATGCACAAAAACTTGAAAAGATTGAAGAACGTTCCCTACGGTTTGTGTATTGTGACTACCAATCTAGCTACCAGTCCCTACTTACAAGGTCAAACTGTGAAACCCTTCATATATCCCGCCTAAAACAAATTGCAATAGAAGTTTTCAAAATAACAAACAACCTTTCCCCTGTCTATTTAAAAAAGTACTTTGAATTACAAGACTCACGATATGAAACAAGAGGTAACAAACAAAACTTGAAGATTGGTCGTCACAATACACAGAAGTATGGCACACAATCATTCAAACACGTTGGGGCAAAAATATGGAATGAACTCCCAAATCATTTTAAAGGTACACTAACACTCACTGAATTTAAATCTCTGATAGATACATGGTCACAAACAAATTGCTCCTGTAACTTCTGCAGGTGAACTGTTGACTCACAACAGTCACAGTCACCTGCCTACATCACAACATTATTCATACTATGAAGCTGTAATGTAGCTTCATGTTCATACTTTTATTTAACTCAGTGTACCTGGTCTCTATACATGAGATGATGATTATTGCTATTATAAAGTTTTAATGACTATATAACATTTATCTATCTTTATTTCTATCATGCATTGTATCTACTGTATATAAGGCACAGTTCATATCTGTCTTTTTTATGTACCAACATATTCATATTTATTGTCGGTAAATAGCCCTTATAATGGCTAATGTTATTTGTAAAACACCCGACGGAAAATAAAGTTTTATCTTATCTTATCTTATAGTCTCTTAAACTCTGTAAATCATGCTTAAAAGATAAAGTGTTTCCATTAATGTGCTTAGTTGGTGCAATACATTTGCTCCAGTGCTGTGTGATCGAGATCTCGCCTATGAAAGCGAGCTAGCTTTCACCAATCTACCGTTTTAGGACACTTCGAAGGCTTGATGCGAGGTGACAGCTAGCAAGCTTTCACGTCATCTCCCAAGCCTTGATCCAGACTTCGCTCTTCTGTCTTGAACGGGAGATGTTTCTCACGTGTGAGAATGAAGTACCTCGCTTCCTATCCCACTGCCGTTTTTGCCTGACTGAAACGCTGTTGCCCTTGGTGCCTGTGCAACAATATACTGTATTTTCTCTTTATTGATATATTTTTCAAATTGCTTCTGATTGATATTTTAGTCTTATTTTTTGTTAGCTTAACATTTGCTTGTCTATGACAATTATCACTATATATTTGATGGATTGTATAATTTTTGAACCCTCACATGGAATTAAAGATTGTCTTGCCTTTAGGTGTGCACTTACTAATTTTTTGATAAGTTACCAGTATTTCAATTAGTGTGCTTAGTTGGCACAATAAATTTGCTCGAGTGCCGCATGATCGAGACCTCGCCCATGCAAGCGAGATAGCTTTCAAGAATCTACCGCTACAAGACACCTCGAAGGGTTGATCCGCCATGACGGCAAGCTAACTGTCGTGTGGCTCTGGTTCTGTGAGCTAAATTTCACGGCGAGGTATGTCTCTCAGGGAGCTGAGTGCTTCGGCCCGAGTTTCACGCGTGAAGAAGACTTTGGCAAAGGAAGCTTTAATACGGCTTCTGAGGGCTTGAAAGAAAGGTCGCTTTAATGCTGCACTAGTCAATATAACCAGCTGTTGCATTCCCTGTACGGTGCGCATACAGCTCCGCTCGGGTGGATGCATGCACATAGGGGCTTACGATGATGATGCCATTTGGGTACCGTCATTATCTCGACGTCTCTACCTATAGAAGACATATATTAGATAAGAAAATGACATCTTATTTACTGCGAACGCCACGTCTCGCAGATGGCCTATAAAACCCCAGAATGTCATTGTAAAATGCTGTCAAAATATGTTTTGAGAAACAAAAATCTCTTACATCAATTCAAGCGCTGAGACACATTATTGTGTCCTGCGTTTTGAAGTAATTAATACAATGTAGAGTCAATTACGCCTGTTTTGTTTTTCTCGATTATGGCATGTTATACTGACACACTCTCTATACTCAGATGTGCCCGGCAACAACTGGTTTTGGGGTTCAAACGTCCACAACTGTAAAAGATATAAAACAGTGTTTTGAACCTTGTTCATGCTGTGTGGGGTATTTATTTCACTGCAGAAGACAAATTTGCTTCGCCCCCACCTTCCCTTGATGTTTATATTTAATAGTTCTTCCTTATAGAACAAGATGGGAAGAAAGTTGGTTAATGTTGGCCGTGGAATTTTGTCTGGGCAGCGTTTGGACACACCCTGAAGAAGCTACAACAGCTTTGAAACCCATGTTTTCTGCTTTGTTGGCCACCTGGGAATACCATTTTCAACGTGTACATAAATATGTTGAGTGAAATATATTCTAAGGGGTATCCGACCCTACCCCTTTCATCTACGCCCTTAATAACAAGAATTAAGTTCAAAGTTGCAAAATATCAGACACTTTTCCTTATCCCTCACAGTTACTTTGGAGTACCATTTACATGTAGCATAATAGAGTTTTTATGCTACCCACATATTAGTTGATTGACTGAACCCGTTTTAAGACGAGGACTTCCTTAAAAGCTTTCTTTATTGTGCTGTGGGCACTTAATGCGGTGGCACTCTAGGGAAGCCTGTTGACCTAAGCCATCATATATTGAAGCAAATAACATTGTACATATTCAGGAACTGTTGGGTGATATGAACAAGAAAGGATTAAAAAGTAAGGGGGCCTTCCCCTTCAAAGGGTTTGTGATCGTATGCTGAAGGTCATGGTTTCTGTACAGTTCAACATCTTAAAAGTCACTTTATTTTGTAGAGGGGCTAAGATCGCGTCCTCCTAAGAAGTTGCCTAAAAATCGCCACTCTACAGGACCTCTTCCATAAAAAAAAAACCAAACAAAACAAAACAAAACAAAACAAAACAAAACAAAACAAAACAAAAAAAAAACCCACCCCGATTGTAACATTAACCGGAAATAGCTTTGTTTCAGAAAGTGCTTCTGTGTTAACCTCAAAGTACAGTATTTGCTATATTCATGTACGTGGCATCATAGCCCAGAGCAATGTAATGTTTGCCTGGTCCTGAAAATAAATTTTTCGTATGCTTATGCCATTGTGCTAATCTTCATCGCTTTGTAAGATCTTTTTTTAAAATTGACAAAAATGGTTCAAGGTAATGGTTAAACATGCCATTTGTCAAAACTGACGAAACATTGAAATGCTTGCACAATCAGCCAATCCAAACGTAATGGAAACAAAATACCATTCTCGCTTGAATTTAGGAACATGTCTTTTTATGCGTACATTCCTATTGATTACCATGTAATTGGGATTTCACACTTTCGACTTCTTCTTCATACCCGCCAACCAGATTCACTTCAGATACAATGCATGCGTAATGTACATAAAAAAATATGTCATGATATTTATATAATCATGTTGTGTGCATAGACTAATGACTATAACAGATTTTTATATAGGATACTGGCTATACTTGACCTTTAATTGCCTGCATTGGGGAGCATGATTATGGGTTTATCTTGAAGGGGTATTCAGCAGGAAAAAGGCAATGATCCAAATGTGTAACCAACCAGGCAGCCAGCAAGTGAACATTCCTGCCTGGGTGTTTTCACCTTCTGGGTCAACGACTGGTTAACTAAGGTCAAAGAGGCCCTGGCATGTCCACAGCGGCCTATCATCTCCTGGTAATGATCCTGTGGTGCAATCAAGTCTCCATACAGTATGGGGGTAACGTCAGGTCCTAATATTACTGCCATGCTGGCAGCCAGTCAAGAAGTTTGCATAAAATGTAGAACTTAATTATGTGCTAAAGCAACATTTGTGAAACTCCACGAGATCCATGCAAATTACATATTAGCTTTGTGTGTCGTGTATGGTGTGTGCGTGTTTACTATTATTTATTTATTTATTTATTTATTTATTTATTTTTTACTTTCTATGTTTGTATCGTTTTGTGTTTTTAACCCAGTTTTTTTTTCAGTTTCTGACAAAGTGGACAGAATCGTGTGGCTGACCTGGGAAATGGACTCAAAAAAACAATTGAAATGGAGCTGATACATTTTACTTGACAATGATAATGTGTGATGAGCTAGTACTTCACTATATTTTCTTTTATTAGTATGTCAACTGCGTGTTAAAAAGATTTATTTCCGGTTTTTTTCCACGCCACTTTTGAAGTAAAATAATACAGAGCTTGGGCCACCTTGGAAGCAAGTTTTTATATTTTTACAATGTGCTAATTGTATATATATATATATATATATATATATATATATATATATATATATATATATATATATATATAGCGAGAGAGAGAGGGCTCTGGCCAAGACAAGCTACAGTTGACCAGGTTCCCCAGTATAAAGAAAGGATATCCATACATTAATCAAGTAGGAAAAGATAATGCCTGTAAAGCACAGTCTGCCTTTTTGAGGGGCGAGGGGTACATCCGCAGCTAGGAAACTTGAACCGAAATTGCCACACTTGTAGGCCACAATTTGTCGGAAAATGTTAAAGCAACGAACTCATTACCTCTGTTGGCGAACTTTGATGTAGTTTTCGGCAACCAGAGACCATGTGGCTACACTTCATTCACAAAATATTAAGCAAAATGCCAAAACGTTGACATTTGATCGGGAAATTTTGCCCAAACTATGGCCTTCAGAGCAGCATATACAGACGATGGTCAGTAATGTGAGCAGCCCCTCTGTGCGCTCTCGTTCTGTCTCTCATTCCTTTTATTTTTCTTTCATGCTATCGTTATGCCCTTTTCATTGTTGATAATAGGTGTGAATGGTATAGGGTTTTATATTTAGATACTGCTTTTTTCCCAGAATCTCATCTGCCCTCGGGAAAAAAGTACCGTAGGTAGGTTGGGGATAAAAGGTAATATGTATTGCATCGTGTGTCAACCAAACGGAATCACTCCATAGTGTAGGGGACCACTTTTGTAATCCCCTGGATGGTAATACCTAAATTATGATAGGTGTATAGGTTTCAGGGGGACAACCCCCTATTTTGCAACCGGTGGCAAGTGTTGATTGCCACCAGGCCAAAACCCCCTACTTAGCATAGGACGTACAGTCATGCCAATCAACTAATACTGAGGAGACGATTCATTTTCTAATTTATCCTACTTGCTATACTTAAGTGCAGAATAATTTATTTGCTGATCTTTCTTGAGACTGAACTACTTTGCTCTTGTGATGAAACAACAAAAAATCAATTCCATCAAAACGATGAGTGATGGCAGTGTCTCTACTTGCTTTAAAGTTTTCATGTTTGGTTAGTGCACCTTTGAGAAGCATGCTGACAAAGGATTTCAACAATTACTGTGCATGTACATTGTTAGATAAAAGATTGGAGTGCATTTACGATGACGAGTTTCCTTCCAATGAATAGCACACCATCCATACGCTCATCCTTGGAGAATATCTCGTACGCCCTAAATGTGTATGACAATCAGGACTTCTATGTTAAAAAGTCTGGCCTGTTCATTGAATAATCAGTCTTCCTGTTCTAACAATATGTCATTCTTATCGGACAATTTCTTCACGTATTCAAATAGGGTCCAATCCATGGCTGAGTGAATTATACGTATCAACAGAAACAAATTGATGACACATTTTGAATTCGGTTAAAAACAACAGGATTGACCTTGCCAGATGAATTGGAGCTCGTAAGAACAGCCCATCTGGTGATGTACCAGTGCTATGGTCTAGAGATCATTTTAAAGCATTAAGGATTATATTTCATGAAAATGAAATGATAAAAGCAAATCTCCAGTCCATACTGGTTTCTTTAAAGGAAAGTTTAAAAGTTTGCCAAACCCGGAAACTATCTTTCATTGAAAAAAGTAGTCCTCAAGTCTTTAGCTGTCTCAAAATTACTTTATGTCTGCTCGCTAATACATGTTGGCGAAGACTTTACCAAGGTCCAAAGCTCTGGCTCGAACTTTACGTGGAGTGTTGTCATTCGAAAAATTAAACCCACAGTTATACATAGGAGTATTGGTAGTGGTATGGAACAGATGGGTAACTGTAAGTATAACTGTTTTCCTGTAAAAGAGAGAGAGAGAGAGAGAGAGAGAGAGAGAGAGAGAGAGAGAGAGAGAGAGAGAGAGAGAGAGTACGTTAAACACTTTGAGCCAACCTGACATGACTTTCACAATAACAAACTATATTCATCAGACAATTATAAAAAATAACACCAGTTTCACTACACTTGGAACACTTACTCCACTGCAATATGTGCAGAAAATGCCTGAATGTTCAAATTGTTACCAAATATATATAAGTTTCATGAAAAGAGAAGCGGACAACAGTTTTCAGAACATCAGCAACAGATGGAGAAACTTATGAAGGGCATCCAAAACATTATTCGGTCTTTGTTTGAACAGAATATGAAGTTTATGATTTTGCTATTACAAACAATGGTCACATGTAGTTCTGCTAGTCAGGATAAAGTTCTGCATTCACAAGCAAAAAGGCCATTCGCAGAAGTTTAGTGTCATGGTTGCCAGGAGCTAAGACAGTTTGTTAGGGACGTCCTAGCAGGAACCTATGTCCCAGAGCTAGTTATAGTACCAAGTCACCTGAGTCACCCAAAACCAAAGCTGGCTGGACCTGTTGGTCTACCTCTGACCACACCTTTCTAAAATGACCAAAGACCAAAAAAAAAAAAAAAAATGTCTTCAGTTAAGTCAGAATTACTGAATTCTGGGACCGAGTGGTCCTCATTAACAAGCCATAGGTCCACATGGAAAGAGATAAGTGTGCGTTCAGTCAATCAAGGTATGAGCATGGTCATTTCAGTTAATGTGGATTCTGAAGTGGTAGAAGCGGTAGTGATTTGGCTGGCTAAATATGTCAAAAAAGATTTCATTGTCATTGGATATTGTTCATATCACTGGAATATGTGACAGTTTAATAATGGGCGCAGAGTTTTTAGTGGATCAAAGATGCAAGACTGATTTTGATAGCTGGGTTTCACATGTATGTACCCGCCTGATATCAGGGGCATGAAAAAAAAATTGGAAGGAATCTTTGTAGGAAAAGGGCATGTCCTGGTCACCCCCCCCCCCCCCCCCAAGGAAGTGGCAAACGTGAAGTAGAAAGTGTTACTAGACCAATTTGTATTTTACATCAGCGCAGATACCACTTGTTAGGGATTAGGGAAGCAAGAAGCCCAGTACTACAAGGTTTATCTTTGGCATGTAGCTCAGTTTGGGAGTGCAGACCCACTGTTCATCGATAAAAAGTTAGTGTTATGGGTGTGTTTTATTCACACATTATTTCAATTCTTTTGTCAGGAGTTTCGGGATGACGATTCAGAGAGCTTGTGGGGAGTTTGGGGATGACGATTCAGAGAGTTTGTGGGAACAGGTGTGCCTGACTATGTAGCATTGGCAGGTACACTTACAGTCGCCGGAGCATCTCCTCAGGGACAGACAGCAAGTATTCAAAGAACTGGAGGGCTTAGGAGAGAGGTCAAATAGTTCTAAGGTACCAATGAATGAGGCCTATATCGTTGCTGACAGGCACTTTCATTTTGGTGGACATGCTGCGAGATGCAAAGTTTACATCTGTACAAGAGGTACAGGATTCAGGACTAGACAAACCTTTGTATTTTAACTGAAAATTGCCATCGACTACCCACTGAGCTGACCATCTAGAAATAAGCAGGGGTGTACATACTGAGGGATAATCACCTGAGGTTAGTATTTGGTGTGCACTCCAGCTTTGCCTATAAGTTCCCAAGCTTAAATGCTATCTTCAGGAGCTAAGGGTAGTAGACGTATGGGAGATTGGCATCTACTACAGTCCCACTGCGAGGAAGCAAGATCAAGATCATCAAGGGAACGTGTTCACCAATGTTTTGCCATTGTCTAGGGACTTCAACATACCAGTTGTCATTCATTGTAGAGGGAGAGGAGCAGCTGTGGATTGTGTTGCTCACCTTAGGTGTTACTATGACATCATTCCATGCATTTCATTGTTTTGCAAGCATCAGTGCAAAGATGGAACTTATTACTGATTCTTTTCCACGTGATATGTTCGGATTTACACCTCAGGTGTCAAGGAGGAAAATAGTCATCTTCAGAATGTCATCAAGGCAGTGACACTTGGCAAGACCCTGATCGAAAGTGACCCCCCATCTTCATCCATATGTGTATTAATGTAAAACTAAATTTTGCCACTCAGCAATGGTCATAGAGGTGGCGAAGCACATCCCAGAGTTCAAAAAACCTCCTACTGCATTTCATCTGTTGAGCAACATTGGAGAATGCCAGTCAACTTTATTACATTTATGGGACAGATCTTTGATCTGACTCACTTTACAGAGAATCCTGAGTTGGAATTTCATGCCACCTAGATGATAGTAATTTAAGCTTTCTGATACTAGGGATACTGCTTGGAACGCTGTCAGTAATTCTTTCTTTGGCATGTATTTTGTACATACCTAGCTTTGTATTTTTCAGGTCTGCATGTAGGGTAGAGGCACAGGCAATATGTATACTGAATGGATGATCAGCTACTTTCCAAATTATTGTGAGTCTTAATGATAATTAGCTGGGAAAATGTATGATTGTACTGACAAATAATTTGTTGAAGAGCCTTGCACGGGGTTGGACAAAAATAGACATTCTTTGTAGACAAACTGCTCATGTTTGTTGACCGTAGGAGAGCGTTACCTTATGGAAAGAAGCAACGCTTAAAAATTGACATGAAGATACAAGGACGGGAGCATTGAACAAACTTTACATACCCAGGATTCCATTTCTCGAACGCAGTGGCCGCAGAGGTCAGATTATATCTCGAGGGAAAGCTGTGAATATGTTTCATAAGTTATAGCCACACGTAAGCAGATAGAAATGTACTCTACAAATATCAACAGTTTTTTTGGAAGCTACGCTATTTTTCTTTGCAAGAAGTGCCCTAAGCTCGAAATTCAAAGTGCTTGAGACAATATCTCTGTTAATTATTGTCGCTTCTAAAAACCTTTACATTTGATGTTTAAGTAGCTCTCATTTCCCCCGAACGTTGCTCAGCAACCTGTTGCTTTCATCCTGAATTAATATTTACTGTGCATACGAGTGTCCACCCGCACATATGCGTGGCATATTGAGCAGAGTGGGCGTGAGAAGATGTCATGGCTGACAGGCTGTGTGAAAGGATCCAGAGTGAATAGCTCACTGTGCTGCTTGGGTTGTTTGAGTGTTCAGACATGTCGCAATAGTGAACTTAAATGCAGGAGTACTGTCAACACAGCTCCAGGTCATGGTGTTTTGTTATCTGCCAGTATGTTGGTGATACTTTGGCTGACGTTTTGCCTGAAAGCTTAGAGTTTGGGAGACTGAAGTCAATGGTAAAGTTTGGGAGACTGAAGTCAATGGTAATTGATCCAAAACATATGGCGGAAGTAAGTTATTTGATCTATGAAATGCTTGGAAGTCGCAATCAATAACTCTGATATCCCAGAGCCTCTACTGTTACATCCTTGAATCAACATCACTTTTTTTTTTTTTTTTTTTTTTTTTTTTTACTCTTTTAACATTCGTTTAAATCTAAATTTTCCAAGGTATGTACGACACTTTTGTGTTGTGCGTCTTTCTGTGTCCTTTCTGTCTCTATTTGGAATTTATGTCTTTGCTCTCTCTGCGAGTTGTGTATATAGTGTACAATGTAAAAGCGACGGGGTTTTGAATTTAACTAGTGTGTTTCTCGAAGTGCTTCAAGTTTGGAAAGTCGTGTATATGGTATATGTTTACAATGCATTATGTAAAAACGACGGGGTTTCAATTATAATTAATGTGCTTTTTAAAGCACTTCAACTTCGGAAATTTTTGTCTATGGTATGTGCTGCTATTGTTTGTTCGAAAGACGATTGTTTTAGTTGTATGTTTTCACTCAAACTGGTCGCCGCCCTTTTCGTAGGTACCTTTCGTTACTGCAGGGATTCGATACATTCATCGCTCTGTCTTGGTATACGCTATTTAAATCGGTTTTACATATATATTTACATCACTGTACATGTCATATCTAGTTTTTGGTACTTCCCGTTTTTCATGTATGTTTTCTACAGTTTCACTGGTCATATCTGCTGCCAGTTATATGTTACTGATATCGGACATGCGAAATATTTCTGGACATATTGGGAAGCATTATATTCTCCCTCGTTTGTAGAGAGAACAATTGGTCATGTACATTTATTCATTATTAGGGTCATGCTCTTTCTTGTTGTAAGTAACCTATCTTTAATTTGGAAATTTGCTGTTCATATTATCTGCATAAGTCTACATGTAACTTTAAAAACTTTCATGAACTTAAGGCAAGAATCTGGTATCTTAATAGAAATGTACATGTCGCAGAAGTTAATTTTCTGGTTTATTTTCTGTTGTCAGATTATTCTAATCCTTGGCATATTATTTCTGTCATTTAATATCGGAACTTTATACCAGAGAGGAAACAGCCATATAGAATTAGAAAAAGTACTGGTTACTTTGAAATTTCATATTTTTTTGGATAATTTGACAGATGTTTTTACTACTTTACACCTTGTACTGATAGCCCTGTCCGGGGATGTGCATCCAAACCCGGGCCCTGATAACCATACTGAAGATATGAAAATTTGCCATGCCAATATTCGTAGCCTCTCACACGATAAGCTTACATATATTAAAACCTCCTTATCTCAGTCTTTTGACATAATAACGTTGTCTGAAACCTTTCTTACGGCTGATAAGGATAGTCGTGATCTTAATCTCCCAGGATTCCACCCAATCATGCGTCGTGACCGCGTTCACGGGATTGGTGGAGGGATTGCAGTTTATACTTCTCATGCCTTAGTTGTTACACGCCGAACGGATCTGGAAAGTCCAAATCTCGAGTTGATGTGGATGGAGATCCGGCTCCACAACAATAAGTTTTTATTAGCCGTTGTCTACAGGCCTCCAAATTCAGGTGCATCCTTCTGGGATGATCTTCAACTCAACTTTGATCTAGCTTCTAGTAACACGGATTGTACAAACTTTATGATGGCGGGCGACTTGAACGCTGATCCAAAAACATATCATGGTAAAAAACTTAGTAATTTTGTTCTTCATAATAATCTAAAACTTCACGTAACAGAACCAACGAGAATAACCCAACAGACGTCAAGTTGTTTGGATCAAATAATTAGTAACATGCCTCAATATATTAAGTCAATAACTGTGCTGCCACCCGTGGGACAAAGCGACCACTGCACTGTTGCAGCAAGTTTATTTTTCAGGGTGCGAAAAGTTCACTGTTTCGACCGACACATATGGGATTACTCTAGAGCTGATTTTGATATTTTCCGGCAAAAACTGAATGAGGCTGATTGGGATGCCTGCTTCGATACTGATTGTATTAACACGGCCTGCAACATGTGGACCCAGTCCTTCTTGTCTGTTGCACAAGCTTGTATACCCAACAGAAACGTGACTATACGTGCAAATGATGCACCATGGTTCACGTCCAAATTGCGCACTCAAAAGAGGAAAGTGGAAAGAATACATAAAAAAGCAAAGGTATCAAATGAAAATCATCACATATGGCGATATTTTCGTGACTTGCGTAATGCTTATATAAGTGACTTGCGAACAGCTGAAGAGGAGTATCACAAAAAGCAGTGTAAAGTTGTTAATGAGGGTAAATTCAAAAGCAAAAATTGGTGGAAAATGGTGAAATACCTTATCTCTGGAGAATCTAAATCATCGATTCCTGCAATTATTTCAGATAATACAGTCACCTCCGATAATACTACAAAAGCAAACATTTTTAATGACTTTTTCCTTGAACAATGTCGTGTCGATTCCTCGGCCTTTACACTGGATGGGCATGATATTCCTGATCAGGAAAATGTTTTAGAACAAGTAGAGTTAGATGAACAAACAGTTTTTGACATCTTGAAATCTCTGAAAGTTGATAAGGCTTGTGGACCAGACGGCATAAGTCCTTTATTATTAAAAGAGGCTGCATCTAGCATCACTCCCTCCCTTACTAAATTGTTTAACTTTTCTCTCAGTAATTCTAGATTTCCGTCAGAATGGAAAAAAGCCCACGTGTCACCGATCTTGAAAAATGGATCACCAGAACATTGTAAAAATTACAGACCCATTTCGCTCCTAAGTTGTGTAGGCAAAGTGTTTGAACGAGCAGTCTTCAAGCATATGTTCAATTTTTTCCGGGACAACTGCGTCCTTTCCGATAAACAATCTGGTTTTATTCCTGGTGACGGAACTGTTAACCAACTAGTTTTTCTATATAACGAGTTTACCAAAGCTGTTGATTTGGAAAAAGAAGTTCGTGTAGTCGTTTGTGACATAACAAAAGCTTTCGACAAAGTACATCATCCGGGTTTGGTTTACAAGATGAAGAAAGCAGGGATTCATGGCAATCTATTAAAATGGGTCGAAAATTATCTTCATGACAGGTGTCAGCGCGTAGTTATCCAAGGTCAGGCGTCTACTTGGGGCAGTATCGAAGCAGGCGTCCCACAAGGCTCAGTACTAGGCCCACTCATGTTTTTGATCTATGTAAATGACATTGTAGATATAGTCAAGTCAGAAATTCGTCTTTTTGCAGACGATACAACACTATATATCCAAGTAGATAATCCAGCCGAAGGGGCAAACACTTTAACTCACGATCTTTCCTCCATGTCTGATTGGGCAAAACAATGGCTGGTCAGTTTCAACCCAGCAAAGACCAAATCATTACTTTTTACTCGTAAAAAGAGACCTGTTGATCACCCTGACTTAATGTTCCAAGAAACAAATATTGAAAATGTTGAACATCATAAGCACCTTGGCATCATCTTTTCTGCCGACCTCTCGTGGGCATCACACATAAATTTGATTGCTGTAAAGTCAAGGAAATTAGTAGGTATTCTAAAAAGCCTCCAATACAAATTGAACAGACGGGCGCTGGAATCTTTATACTTCTCTTTCATTCTGCCCTGTTTAGAATATGCCAGCGTGGTCTGGGATGGATGCACACAATCGGACAGGGATCTCCTGGAAAGTATTCAACTGGCTGCAGCCCGGGTTGTAACAGGAGCAATGAGTCGAACAAGTCACAGTAAAATATATGAAGAAACGGGCTGGGAAACACTTTCCGAAAGAAGACGTAAACAAAAATTAGTTCTCATGTTCAAAATAGTAAATGGTTTTGCTCCTGCCTACCTCTGTGACCTAGTTCCCCAGACAGCGGGAGAAAGAAATGCATATAACATAAGATCCAGACAAACCATAACACCTCCTATTGCTAGAAAAAACATACATTACAACTCCTTTCTCCCATCTACTATCCGTGAATGGAATCTTCTTTCAAGATCAATAAAAAATTCGGAAAATGTTGACGACTTTAAACGGAAATTAAGCAAAAGTACACCGAAAAGAAATGAATTATTTTACTTTGGAGAAAGAAAAATTGCCATTATACATGCCAGGATAAGAATGGGTTGTAGCCAGCTGAATTCTGACTTGTACAAAATGGGCTTTATATTGTCACCACTTTGTTCCTGTGGTCATTCTGTTGAGGATTACTTCCACTATTTTTTTCAGTGCAGCAAATATACCATCCAAAGGGACAAACTTCAAACTGAAATTGTATCTTTGGCACCTTTCAACCTAAAAACATTACTTTACGGAATATCAGGTGGCAACAAAAACGCAAATTATGACATTTTTCGATCAGTACATTGTTATATTAAATCTACGGAAAGATTCAAGGATTAATCAACCTCAGTAAAGCTTTCAAGCAGGTACCTCTCACTATAATTTACATTTATACAGATCTCGTCGCCAGTTTAAGATATGGACAAGCAAATTAACACGTACTCGCCCAATAGCCTCTTCTCCTTCTCCCTTTCACTGTCTGCTGTCTGTAACGTACTGTGCGTGTATCTATATGTTATCTGGTAGTCCAACATTGTATGTATGTATTGTCACTTTATGTACAAGAGGTCTTAATATAGGCATTGTGCCTGTTGACCGATTGTTTTTCGAATAAAATATGTTTAAACCAACATCACTAAGGAAACATTTTTCTCTTGTTGGCAATTTAAACATTTTCTTGATATTTCAGTCTCAGTTTCATTTGACGAATTTTATTTGCAGGGCCAAACACAACAGAAACATATCTTTGTCACAGTTTTCCTGCATTTTTTTTTTGATGCACGTGACTTTCACGTGACATATTGTCACATTTAAACCATAATCCTATTGTGGCGTTACGCAAATTACGAACTGTCCCCATGCACGTTTATCAAATAATGGTAAATATGTTCACACGAACTCCTGTTACACCATTACTATAAGTGACCATACTCCGCAAATGCACTCAGTGTCTACATGTTCATATCACAGTGGCTTAGTATACATAAGGTAATCAAATTCACGAATAATTGCGCTATAATTTTATGAATATATAATGTAAGAATCACATTATTTATTATACAAAATATTGGTGTAAATGCTTGATAGTGATATTACTGCTCTTTTTAGATCTTGTTTATAATATGTCAATTGAAGACCTTATGTTTGTTCATAGCTTTACCCTTAAAATGTATAGTATAGGTGTTCAAATTTTATGTTGTAGACATTACGCTATATCTGAGTCTTTTTACAGGTAGACACTCTAGATGATCGCTAAGACACTTGTATGCGTGTTTATGACTGGTGCTGCATCAACTATTCAGCATTATACTTCCTCTTATTATCTCGAGAGAATGCATAAGGTAACAAGGATATAATACCAAACTTTAATTTTAAATAAATAAAATTTACTACATTTCTGTATCATGAAGAAAAGCACGGAATTTAATTTCCTCAGACTGTTCCAAAACAAAACTGAAACTTACATAATAATCAAGTAGCTACCACGCCGTCTAATTTATTAGGGGTTTGTGAAGGGATCTGTACGTATGTAAGAGCAAAGGCTCCAATGCTTACTTACAACTCATTTTATGCCACACTTTACTTGCTTTATCTTGAACGGGAACACTCAGCACCCATGCAATGCTATCTCTAAACGTCACACACTGGTAAAAAATTTTAATTTCCATAAGATGTGTATTTTTTACACAGATGAAACGTTTCAAATTCTACCTTTTCGTGCTTTGATGAGAAAATCTTTACTGTCCTAATATATCCTTAATTGAGGTCTATAGGCGGCCAAATGATGGCAATACCATTGGTCAGCCGCCAAGGTTGGCCACCAGGTATCTCTTGGTTCACAATGAGAACATGGCTTATGCTTTATTAGCATACTTACTGTGGAATAATGAGCAATTTCATCGTTAATTACCAAGATTAAACATCCACCTGGTACATTGTATGTTGTTTATATGAGTAAAAGTTCAGTTTGTTTGATATGCCATGTATAGTGTCATGTTTTATGTCTGAGAGTGTAAAATAATCTATTAAAACAATCAGTAGTGCCCTGAAGGGAGGCTAAGGGTATGCGTTGTTGCAATGCATAGTCTGTTATGACAGGTAGGCTCTGTAGCTATCACAAGATATATGTGTATGTATATAGCTGAGTAAATTCTCTAAATGTGAACTGGTATTCATAAAAAAACCACGCGTGTTGAAAAGCCACTCATTGGCCACAAAAGACAGGTACAACTACAATATAATATGCACACACTATCTATCATACAAGACCTTTCTCTGTTGTCCTGCTTCAGCTCTTGTTACTTTACCTATTATGAGAGATTATAGTTTTAAGACACACTGGCCCCTTTTTTGAGAGGCCACCCCTAGTGTAAGTCAAAATGTGGGATCTTAAAGCAGGGGGGCTTTCATTAGAGACTAGAAAAGATAGCACAGTAATCTAAGAGATTGATATGCAGTCTCTCATTGGAGGGGTCTCTGAAGACAGGTTCTACTGTGCAGCAAAGTGGTCTCTCAAGAGAGGGTGGTCTCTTAAGACCCACTCTTGAGGTACCACTTTAACTAAGCCCAATTACTCGTTTTACCATGTTAATGTACCTGTCATGGGAGACCACCTGTTTTATGAAACCATTGAACTTGGCAATCAGAGTGATCTCTGGAGGCGAAGACTAATATTGTATAACATCTGCCATAAGAGACCTCTCTTTCTTGAGAGACCACTTTGCTGTTCTTAACATGATCATTTACCTGTCATGAGAGACCACCTGTCTCAAAAGACCCCTGTTACCTTGGTGATACGGATGGTTGCTCTAGCAAGGATAAGTGTATATTAGAATTTGCATAAGAAACCTCCTACTCCGCCTGACCCCAAACCCAATTCCTGTTATGTGTTAATGTACCTGTGATGTGAGACCATCTATAAATAAGACCATTTTTAATTTGGTAAAAAGAAAGGTCTCTCCAGGCAAGAACCACTGTATAGGTGACATCTCCAGTAAAAGACTTCTATCTCTTCAGAGACTACTTTGTGGGATCCCAAACAATATTTTTACCATGAGAATTGACCGGTCATGATAGACTATCTGCCTTATAAGGCCACTGTAACTTGGTGATAAGAGAGATCTGTCTAGATATGAACTACATGTACTGTACTGCTGTCGATACAAAAAATAGTGAAACAAAGGCAACTTTATGGGTGGCCAGATTGCAGTTTCCTAGTTGAAGTAGTCTTTCGTAATCATAGAAGGCATTGTAAAGTATACCTGAATACATAGAATTTCAAGACGGGTGGTCTTTCATTAGTGTGCTTTCTTAAGGCAGGAACTCTGTTTGGATTCTGGTATGGAAGATAATCCCTTCTATTCAGCACAAGTTGTTCTACAGAGTAGTTAATATGCACGCTAGTTGAAGTAACAATGAGATTTACTGGAAGGGTGGTCTCAAAAATTGAGCTGGTCTTTCATAACAATTGGTCTCTATAGCAGGTACAAAATGTTGTTAAAAAGCATTTGAAACTGGTGAGTTGTCTCATAAGTTTTGACAAAGGTATGATCACAATACAATATAGTTTCGGCACAAGGGTGTACTCCGTTAGCAATAAAAAATAAGACAGGTGGCCTCTTATGACAGGTAGATTAACATGTGAAGAATATGATTTGGTAATCTTCCATGTGGTCTTTCAGGAAATAGTTGTATCTTACAACAGGGGCAAGAAAAGAATCACTTCAACCATTTATCTGTATTATAATCAGCTAGGCACCATGGGCTATAACCTGCATTAAGTCAATATTCATCCCTGTTTTGTGGAATAAAATATTCACTATTTTGCACATAAGACATCACCTCCAAGAAAAGCGGGAATTTTTTTGTCCAGTGTATTGTTGTGGGGAAAATGTATAACTAGGAGCTTTATGGTCCCGAAACAACTATTTGTCCCTAATTAATGTAAGGGCTTAATCATTTTAAAGGCATGGGCTGCTGTCACATGATTCTCCTTGCAACAGTGATGCCACCATTGGTGACGACTAACGCTATTGGTACTCCTTGACTACAGTTATCCTCTCAAATCTGTGGCTACAAAACACGTATATGATTCTTGTTATATTATTGTTGTGATTGTCACAAAGTAACACACTGAATCGTATTTATTGTTGTCCTGTCGTGTTGTACTTGTGTGATATTGTCACAAAAATAGCGTTCTAAGTACTGTATACATCCTCTTCAAGTTTCAGAATCCAGTTTGCGCTTTAAAGTAAGTCAGGTAACAAAACACAAATGAAGCAGATGTAGGGCCACCTTGTAAACACATTAATGTTTAAAGTTTTCAAGAAGTGTTCCTGTGTAATTCCCAGGTAATTGGCAACTGGTATCCTAGGTATAGATTTTTCCCCAAAAATGTATCAAACATTTAAATCTAGTCGAGAATTGGAGTCTGACCATAATCATAATAGACACCAACAAAAGGTACGTCTACACCAGGTTTGAACATGACCAAGCTTACTCATTCCAAGAAGTTGAAAATGTGAAATTGTTGAGCGGTGACAATGGTTCAAGGATGACGGATGGAGGACTTAAAAACTCTTCAGACAGACAAGCCAAGTAATATGAAATTTGGATGTATTAATAACGTACATAAATTGAAAAAAAATGAAATAAATGAAGATAAATACTTTTGTCTCTTGACATATTATCGGTAGCAACAATTATATATTTATAATCAATCGAAAATATGACGATTAATGTAACTTGAATTGAATCTGACATGTGTGGACAAAAATCTAGTAATTTACTTGGTATTTGCACGTGTTTTGCTGTAACATCCAACCTGCTTTCAAGAAGGTTACACCTTAAGCACTTAATCGTGTCCATGACAAAAGGTCAATGGCTTCAATTTGTGAATTTACTGCACTTGCGCTGGTTATTATGCCACCCTGCCAGATCAAAACCTTAGATATGATGACAAAACACAAAACTTAAAACAATAGGTTGTTGTCCGAAGAACAAATACCCAGGTCATCCTTGATCAAAGTTTAATCCGCTTTAAAGGGGCCATAGGCACACATGGCAGAGAGGCGGCTTGATTGCCAGACAGACTATTAGATAGCATTTTAGATTAAGCCTTTGGATGTTTTCTTTTCGTTTGGGTGATACTACACACACAAAAGTGAATATATGTCTAAGGTTTATAGTTTTTCATGGGACACAACAGCGGCAGTTCCACCGTTCTTCCAAATGATAAAACTTGAAGTAGAAGTCCAAAACTTTTTTTGGCCTGACTCTTGGGTCTTTACACATAGACTGACTTGTCAAGGAACATTAAGCTCTTGCTTTTGGTGCGGTAGGGGAAGTTTTTATTTTCTTGAAATATATAATTACAGGAAACAAACAACTGAAAAGCATTTGACGCTGACCTCTTGGCCGTTATTGGCCTTTTTGTCACACATTAGAAGCCATGTGGTGGCAAGAATCAATGTAAAATAATCATTCAGACGTTTGGCCTAATGGCTGTTAATAACGCATAACAGATCTTTTCACATGAGTGATTCATATTAAAATAATATGTCTTGTTTGGACAGACATTCTCATGGCGCAGAGTTTAAGTCTAAAGCAGCAACGCTGGCTATATATATTTGCAGTCAATAATTTGAACTCTACAAAATTGAGCTCTTTTGTAAATGTATAATTCATGAAGAAGAACGCCGTGTCTCTCTTTCTGAGCGTAATGTCAAGAAACCCTTGTTTGGTACTTAGCGCTTGTTTTTCATACACACACATGCTCTGTGTTCCATCACTAATGTTTCACTGCATTACGCTGCACCTCATGTTTTATACAGTGCCGCAACAGTGCACCATGACACTAAATTGCATACTTCGATGTTCAATTGATTAAATTTCTCTCGTTAGTATAACAGAAATATTTCTTGCCCACTTGTCAAAACAAATAACCTTGAATTAAACTTGTCAGTGTGGCAATATTAATCGTAAAAATTGTACTTTTTTACGTTTAGGATATTTGTAGCAATCAAACTCGAATGTTAGGTGTCTTAACATGCATGTCAAAACAGTTTATGCTATTTTTTCGTTGGGATAAGAAAATGTGGTATTATGGCACTGCCATCACGTGACATGCGTTTGATAAATAATCCTCTTTCTAAGTCTTTCAATGCCCCCTCACAGGAAAAATCATTCTTATCTGAAACAATATAATGATTTTAGATTCAACGTAATTTTGAAAAGAATTTAAATTTTAGTTGCAGCATGCCAATTCTCCCCTAGTAACTAACAAATCAGATAGTCCAGGTCAATATTCTTCCTGGGCATGCTTTGCAAAGAAAGGCATTTGGCCTACTTCCAACCCCAACAAATTAAACAGGTTTTGCGGGTCTTCCACTCGTATCACAAACAAATGCTTCAGGTTCAGAGATTTTTAACGACTGAAGTTAAGCTAAGCAACGAAAGTCAACATTTTCAGCAAAATAAATTCATGAAGTTGCCATAAGCAAAACATAATACCTTGCGGTTTTGCATTGCAAATTTTAATTTGTGTTATCCATTACAGTGAATTTCTTTAGGACTGAACATATATTACGCAACTGATGTATATTAAACCATGGATTGCTACGGACAATAATTACACTTATCCGAGATATTTATGAAAACGCATTTTTAATTTCAAAGCACCAGCGTATTAATAAATAGACCTCTTCACAAATACTTGCAGGAATTGTGTTTCCTTTTACCTGACCACAGTATCCACCGAGAGAGACAGAAGCTGTAAATACTTGGGAGTATTGCATAGGATGCTGTAAGTTTTATGCTCAAAGTTGTTTGAAAAAAGTTTCACAAAATAGTTCTTATAGTTCAGGTCTGGACTTTTTCACACTCATACTTAGCTCTTGTTTGTATTGATAAACAAAAATAAAAGCGAAATAAAAACGAAACATATTAAGTATGAGCAAAATATATCCCTAGAAACTATGCAACATGTGATCACTTTGGCCAAAGTACTATAAGAACCCAACTTTAATCGCAGCAGAACTCGGTCCAGCATCAACACTTGTCAATAGGCAGCGTTTTCATTTTAATTTTGTGCATGTCAACCATAAAAAGGTACATGTATAAAGCAAAATGATGTTTGACACAATCGCTTTGTGCAAGACTGGACAACATTTATTGTCAGGTTGGTTGTATGCAACGGTTAACTTACACGACTGACTTTAATTTTAGGATATTACAAATGATGTGAATGGTGATCTACTTATTTTCCTGTACGACGTTATGAGTGTGTAATCTAAGTCTCGAGTGTGTAATCTAGAAACAAATACATGTATCTCGCTAGTCAGGTGAATGAATGGACACGGCACTTAGGAGAATGGTTGCATATATGTTAATTTAGCACACTATATTGTTCTCCTATGTAATCACATCAGCTTCATGTCCAGAATGATGTTAAATATGGCAGTTGAACAAGTAAAAATAAGAACAAAGAACACTGAGGGTTGGTTATGTCGTAAGTAATCATTAGGTGCGCCTTGACATATATTGTCCAAATCGAAAGCGTTGATGGGTCTGTAATTGCCGGTTTTGACCAAAGGTCGATGTGCTCTGAATTGGTATAACAACACAAGTTCCACATTCTCTGTAAACCGTGCTTTCCTTTATAATACTAGCGTCCCAATGGTTGCAGAGACCGTAAGGGTGGTCCATGTAGCTGCTTTGTTTGGCGCCTTTTTGAAGGAATGCACCCAAACCCCAGCTGTATGACGGCTATTGACAAAGACAAACGTTAGCTCCCAAAGGTTTAAAGGAAGTATATATTTGCGATTTTGGCATCGATGCAACTGTAGCAGGGACAGGCTTTAACCGCAGCCTGTTTTAATTCCGCATTTCGTTTTAATATTTTTTATCTGTGTACTATGTCAACCCTTTGCCATCTTCTTTTCAGGCTAATTACAGATCATCATCTGCTCCACTGGTTTGTGGTTGACACTTATAACTCATGTTTGGATGCATCTATATGATACAACTTTATACATTTCCCACATTTCAGAACTCTCCATCTACATAAATGTTTATTTTGTAAAAAAAAAAAGGTTACCAGGTTTGACATAGGTGGGTTACATAATAATTTAAGCTGATGGTTTGTACAGATCAGCTGATTTGGACCTCGTGCACCACTGTACCTGGCCTAGATGGGAGCCAAAGTGAAACTGTGCACTTTGCAGGAATGTCTTCAGCCCTTTACTGACCCTGTCCACACCATTTCTTAGTTACTGGTTTTCTGCCCTCAAATTGCTTATATGGACAGGAATCAGGCTAGGAAAGGTAAAAAAACCAAGGGTTTTGTGTCATGGTTTACATAAGTCCTTCAGTAATCAAAACGTTACCATGCCAGGGTTATCAAAGGTGGACAGAGTCTGGAACAAGCAATGGTTATCCATAATAGACCCATAAATGACCTGCGGCGCAAGTACAATCAAACTGATGTATGACGTACCGCACCCAGGAGGGCCTAATGTGGCAACTGGGCAGCAAAATCGATACATTGTTAATACATGTAAAGTACTACGCTGCAGAACAAAGACAAGTACAGGAATCCAGAACCAGATGAAGAGAGTGAACCCAAACCAGAGGCGCCTGTCTGTTCGACTTACACGCAACACTACATGAAGCAGTGCTAAGATCAAGGGGCATGGTGAAGAAGCAGACGCTTACTCCAGTTCACAAGGATGCTGGACAACAGTGGGCAAAGAAACACATCAGAATTACTCACGCAGAATGGAAAAACATTCACAACACAGACGAATGCTGATTTTGCCTCCATAGAAATGATGGTAGGGTCCGTGTATGAAGACGAAATGGAGAGAGGCATACGGATTACTGTGTACAACCCACTGTAGTCTTCAGAGGTGGCAGTCTTATGGTGTGGGCAGGTCTCTCTACCGATGAAAAAACTGTTCTCATTATAGACGCAAAAATGACAGCAAGGAGATACATTGTACGTCACTGATGTCCTGCAGTCTAATGTTATCCCATTGGCTGGTGCCATCGATGATAACTTCAAGTTAATGCAAGACAATGCTAGACCCAATGTTGCAAGGAACGTTTTACATTATATGGATCATGAAGGTGTTGAAGTGATGGAATGGCCAGCTTGTGGAGCCATTTCAAGAAAGCAGTATATTGGAAAATGGATACCAACTCTGACTTTAGGGACCTCCAGCGCCCCCTTTTGGAACCATGGGACAGTGGACGTCAGATGCTCATTAGAAAGCTGGTAAACAGCATGAGCTAGCGCTGCCAAGACTGTTTAAGTAATGGTGGTGGTTACACATGATACTGACTGTTTCAACTTGTGCAGAAATCAATACTGTGGGTCTCACGAACCTGTGATGTGGACTTACTTTCAATTTTGAATCTTGTGCAGTGAGGTGTAACTTTGTTTGAGCAAAATTTTCAATATGGATCAAACCTGAATTGCGTAATAATTAAAATGTACACTGAACGTTGCCATAATACACGTGTCCGATATTTTATTACACAGGGTCACATAAGTGGAGAGTTATTATTAAATGTGGGTAATATATATATATATATATATATATATATATATATATATATATATATATATATATATATATATATATATATATATATATATATCTGTGTGTGTGTGCGTGTGTGTGTGTGTGTGTATGTGTGTTCGATTACCAAAAAGTCCACATTACTGTGTTTCCTTGCATCAACATCCAGAAGCTCTGTCCAATATGTTTTCAAACATGAATAAAATGATAGGTTTTTCTAATAGATAAAAACTCTGTGATGAACAAAGATACTTAATCTGTCCTTTAATGGGGCATTTTGTTTTTGATTAGTTTATACTGATAAGTTGTGTTTTAACACTGAACCTTGCATTCTAATATCGTGTCTTGCAATCACGACAATCTTTGTCAAAGAAATATTCTTTTTATCTGTTATGTCAATCATCATGAAAGAAACTTTTTCTCTCTTTTGCTCATCAAAAATCCATTGAGCATGACAGCTACTGTACAGTGACTTATCTATGTTAGACTGTAAGCAGACATGACGACTTTAAAAATGGCTAATTAGTGGTTTCCGAGAGACCCAAAGCAGCTGGGGTATTGGCAAAATACTTTTTCCAAAGCAAACTAGCAACAGTTCAGCCAGTGCCATACTTATTGGGAGCTTCTTTTTTCATCAATAATGGATAATGCAAATAATACGCATCAGTCGCAGCATAATTTAGGGGCATTACAACCCAGTGCCTAGATGGCTAAAATGCATAATTTGAAGAGAATCTGTTGCAGGCCAATGAAAAGAGAAATGTTACCCTGCTTGTACACCTTATTGTTCTGTTGAAATGACACAACCTTAGGGTCTTATGAGTCACATTATTTTGACTGCCATTATTCCTACAGGTAGACATGAAGTCCCCTTGCGGACATTATTCATCATGCCGTAAAAACAACATTGCCAGCGCGGATGAAGGCTTTGGTTGTTATGAAGGTGTATGGAAAAGGTAGCACATCGATGTATGCCGGAGTCCCAGGCAGCATTTCAGTGATCTTATTACCTCATCTTGCCAAACTTAAACAACAACTCTGAAGAGAAGTAAGCCGATTTACTTTCAACATATTTATTTTATCAAATAATATTTTTTTTGCTTTTTTCAGCGCCATACGTCTGTCAAAATTCCTGGCGATAAAAACTAGATGTGTGTTAATAAATTCACAAACGGGAGTTCATGTTTTAATATCAGTGTTGGGAGATGTATCAATAATTACTTTCAATCAATCACATGGCGAAATGCATATTACAAATGCATATTACATGCTTATCCTTCAACTTATGTGTGTTTTTCGGGTGAGAAAGTATGCACTACATATCCGATTCTATAGTTCAATATCAAATAATAATTCTATGAGTGGAAGTTATTTTCGGAAAACAGGTACCAATCTAACAGGGCAAATAACATTGTGCACCTCATTTGTTTTAAGTGACACTAATGGTAAAATCTTTCCTGATAAAAAAAGGACCACACTAAAGATATTCCCACCTTCATAATACAGATTCACGTACATCACACTTCTCGTAATATTGAAGGCGTGCTTTTCGGGTTTCATGTCAACTTCTCATGTTTGTGTCACACGTGCTACCCCTAAAAATCCTCGCCCATTTGGACAAAAGTGTGGAAAAAATGGGAGTAAAAGTCAACCAAACATGTTCCATATATAACATAGCAAACGTCTCGCAATCTTGCCCAGCATGCTATATACAGATGTGTAAATTCGTCTTTGAGTCTAAGAATTATAGTAGGGTTTGGTCTTCCGACAGAGACACAAGGAATCCACAGTATACATAGGCCAAACCGGACAGTCACCAACAGGTTCCACTTAAAATGTTACGGTATGACCAACTGTCTATTTGTATGTGTAGTAGTTGTTATATCTATTTATATGTATAGTCAGTGAGTTCAAAAATATTTTGTATTAAATCATAAAGATGTTCCAGCAAGGATCCGACGTTTAATTATTTTGAAATTAGGTGGCAAAAAAAACTTTGTCATAATTGCCATACCGATTACATGTTAAGATTCTGCATGGTAACCTGTCCATACAGCCTTGTTTCAGAATCCATCCATCTAAACTGATTTTATCAATCTTTCTTATCTTTCATTTCCAACGTCATAAACCTTTAATGTAATTTAATTGATGGATACAAAAATACAAAACGTGCTTAATCTTGTTTTATTTTTTATAATGCATCGATTTGCAGTGTGATAATCTTCGTCTTTCCAGATCCGCACATAAACCCAATCGGCCAGTAAAAGCTACCAATTTAAATCTTGCAACAAAGCACGCCTGACGTTGAATAAGTAAATTTCACCAAACATGGAGTGTTTACTGTTTGAAAAAAAAATCAACATATATGCCGCAAGCAGTACGTTGAGTTTGAATAGGACTGTAAGCATTCAGAATATCTTGATTCAAGCATATGTGTACTCCATGGTAGTTAACTAAATATGAGCACACCAAAAGATCATCATCATCGTCGTTGTTGTCGTCATAGTAATCGTCATCTCTAGATATAAATTCACTTGGGTCAGTTTGTTTCATGTATGTCTGCCGCGTATTGCCTTCTGTCACCGTACCCAAAATGTGTAGTTTATTTTGTCAGCATATGTCGTACAGCACGTGATCCACGTCACGTTAATTCCCGCCTGCCACTGAGAGACAGGAGGCGTGAATCTACAGAATGTCACAAGGCATTGTGTCTGTTTCATTGTCTGTTTATTTAATTTGGTATATTTGTATCTGTGTTTTTAGTTGAGCAAAAATATGCAACGTAGTAGATTGCAACTGTGATTTATATATGACACGGATCAAAATTATGCGCGATTGATGTAGAAGTTTAACAGAAATAAACCCGACAGAAAGCATAATGATTGTACAAACGTTCTGTAAATTTTTGATAAAACAACAGCAGGAGGTTATAAATTCTTTGTGAGTGAAGTTTGAGAAAACAAATTGTCAACCAACAGAAGATAAAGAGTGTATGGTGACCCACAAATAGAATAGGTTATTTGATCCAGTAAAAAAAGTTAAAAAAGCAAAACGTTGAGGACGGATAGTGCCAACAGAATTTAATAACATGTTCTGGGTTCCGGTTGAAGATTTATTGATTAATGTGTGTAAAGTTTGTATATTGAAATAGATGCTTCTTAGTAGCGTATCAAGGCATTATGAAACTTTTGCAATAAAAAGATAATTCTTTGATATCAAAAATATTGGTGACCGATGTTATTTCTTTGCTAAACACAAATTATATAATTACCTATACGTATTTAGAATATGGAAAGTGGAAGGTTTGCTCAAATCTAATCAATCCAGACCAAACAGGAGTTTTACAACACCAGTACAAAGCGGAAACATCATTTGCATGATAGCTGTCTCAGACTATACTGAATCTGAGTATGTAGATACATGAAATTTTTAGCAGATGTTAAATTAATTGAATATGCTTAGAGAGTTAATCCATTCAAAACGTTTCACAATATGCAATTTTTCATCCACAGTTAAGATGTAAGATACAAACCTTTTATATTAAAAATTACCAAGGTCCTCAATCAAGAATCGGCGACAGCATCCTTTATTACGTGCAGGTATAAAAAGGAACAACACTTTCCCTCTTTGTCAGTTGTGCACGCATAGTTATGCGACAAAATAATAAAATTGAAGGTATCAGTTTTATAATACATAATTTAACATTAATCACTATGCAAATATACAGGCCCCACAATTAAAACAGCCAGGTATATATATATATATATATATATATATATATATATATATATATATATATATATATATATATATATATATATATATATATATATATATATATATATATATACTGTGAATATAAATGAATACTGTAGAAAAATACCCCGGTTTAAAGATAAATTGTGATAAAACAAATTATGGCTATGAAGAGGTGAAAGGCCGCTTATTTCAAATTAAATGTATGAAAAATTTAAAATATAGTACTGAACCTATAAATTTTTAGAAATCGCAATTAGTACAAATAGTAAAAACCATGCTTATCTGAATTATAATCCACTGCTTCAACACTAAATATGTGAGCTATATACGTGGTCATAACTTAGTTTCCTTATATGGTAAAATTATGATAATATTATCATTGGCTGTATCAAACAAAATAAAAGCTGTTGATCTATCATAATTTGTTCATGTTGTATCATTATTCCTGAGCCCTGTCCTTATGCGTGTACAAAAATATTACTTCAAAAATGCTTAAACAATCCTATAAAATTAATGCAGAGAAGGTATCAGGAGAGGCTATGATTCCCTGGATACAAATGCAATTTCTTTACTTATACGGCTTTTGTTTCCAAGTATCTCAATCTCAAAACAATTGTTTGACTAATCAAGGTTTGTTTGCTGCAATTGAACAAAGCTGAAAGAATATGAAACCCTGATGACTGCAAAGATCCTATATTTTCCATCAATTTTGCAAACTGATATTTTTACTAGTGTCCATAACCACACTGGCATTTGGGTAAATGAGCGAACCTAATCATCAGGACTTTTTAAAAATTTAATATTTAAGGGATACCCATGGTCTTTTAAAGTCATCTTTGGCAATCTCGATGTATGATTGCTACACGCAGTGACATCATAATGTACCGCGAATCTAGGGCTACTTTATGTTTTAGAATTGTTGGCTTGACCTACGACCTAAAACTAGGAAGGATATTCTCAGCAATTCACTTTCCCGAAATTACCTGTGTCACGTTGACTAGACATGCTTTGGTTCTGCATGTTGCATCATGTAATGGTAAACTTTGGCATTATTGTCTGTGTATACTTACTGTATATCCACCGTTGTGATTGCCAAATATCGTGGCTTGATCTTTAACATAAACAACCTATTTCACCTTTGATAAGTCATACTAGGCCATGCAGTATATATTTTATGTTGTGTCCGGACACATTCTGCATTGATAGGTTTAGTTTGAGAACTTGCATGGCTGATGTCTACGTCGGGATGTTAAGTGTCGAGGTACTTTGCCTTAACAATAAAAAAATATATTTTCCATTATTCTCATGTAGACGGCATCCGGAGTCTTGATTTTTTTAGATCAGATTCTTGTGCGCCCCATGATACAATCTGTTTGGCCATTTACACAAGCTTTTTACACCCCCATCCCCACGTGCCTGTGGTTTTCTGGCAAAATTCTTCGGTCTTAATGCAGTAATAATTATTGAATGCATTGTGTTTCTTGATGCTTTGCTGTTTGTAACTCAGTGACTGGGAATCGGAATGGGCATTCAGCCTCTTCATTACCGATTATGAGGGCAGACCATGGGGCAACAATGTGTCTATCCACCAGTCTCAACTTTGCATGACTGTCTATGAACTGAAAATCATTGTTATGACCTATTGATAAATTTGATTGGCACCTGTAAGCTTGAATTTCCAAAACTTATACATCAAACCTTATAATATTGCCTAAGTAGGGTATAGATTTAGGCCCAGGCATTGACTGGATTAGACTGGAGTGTAGAGAGCCTGGATTGTGTTATTATTTTTCATTTGTTGAATGACCTATTTTATTTGTTTTTAGGGTAGTTGATTTATTTAATTTATATATTGTTGATTCAAATCTACTGTGAGGATATGGTACTGTCGTTCATGTGTACTGCGTACTTGGTTAGCACCACCCTCTCCCTATGCACTGAGCGAGCCAGCCTTCTGTACAATATTTATATTTTGAGGCATCCGTAATTGTATATTGCTTATCACCATTATTTTGCAAGCACGCATTGACATATGATGTTTATAGATATTTATACTGAAGCCATACTTGCAAACAGTCACATAAGCATCGACAATCATATGACTCATATGTCTGGATGAATAGGATGCATCTAGAAAAGCAAATTCGTAAAAATGACCAATCATTTATTTCATCTTGTTAAACATTGCTGCACAGAAACATCCACGGACATGTGTATGTAAATATGTAAATAATGTCACTCAAAACAATTTAAAGCTCATCTATGGATTCAGGGACCCGATGCTGTTTCCTATTGCCTATATCCGGGCCCAATTAACAACTAAGCTCATGTCAATACATGAACCTGCAAGTATAGAGAAGGCTGAGAATACATAAAAACAACATCATAAAATAAGAATGTCAAGAATGCCAAAACATTGGACTCAATGCTCTTGTTAAAATGGATCTTTAACATGGATTGTTGGACAAAGAGATCAACAATCAGTCTTTGTCCTGCTTTTCAAGTATATTTAGAACGAGCTCTGGCCGTTTCCTCTGCCTATCTCACAAATAAGCCGTAGTGGTACATTCTTGAATTAGTCAACGGACATGTTACAACGTGCACAGATCACTGTAAAAGATCCGCCTCTTAAATTGCACGGGCACTACCTGCAAAGTGTCAGCAATCGCTACTCTACTGGCATCAGATGTATGACGTCAGATGTGTAGCCCTCATACAAGGATCCCAAATATGTTGGTGAAAAGTGGTCTCTCCACAACCCGCCATGACCAAGGATCCTAGTGAAACAATTGCAATGTATGAATTCAGTGGTACGTGGTCTGCTGATATTTTATAATTCTGATATAAGTTTGTTCCCATATGTCCCCGTATACGTAGAAATTATTATACTTAGTATTCTGCCTTCTTGTTGAGTGCAACTGGCAATCTGGCACATCCTGTTGGAACTGGCAATCTGGCACACCCGGTTGGAACTGCTCATCTTCTACTTCCACTGAAGGGCTACAATATTTTGCTTCCTGTTCTTACCATCTTAATTCCGAGGCTGTCCCTGTTCATAATACTTCCTGGAAAATCGAGAATATGCACCAAATAGTAACTTAATATGATCTTTCAAAATACACTTCTGCTTTTCTGATGTATATTGATTGCTAAAATAACAAAAGGAGCTGAAAGTAAACTGCTCAGAAAAGAGTGACTATGTCACGGACTGATTGGCATAAAAATATGCTTCAGGTGCTTCTCCAGAGTCTTCGCAGCTGTGCCACAGCATGGATATGAGCTGATACGGTCCAATTATCATTTGGAGAGTTTCACATGTACATATTTTTGTTTCAATTTCTTTAAACATTGGCCCGTTCAGATGACGTAGCTTTTCTCAAAGGAAACATAATCTTCAAGTACAATAGAGACATGACTTACGTCAATGCAGAGGCTTGAGACACACCTTAGTAACTATGCTCTGGCAAATATACAGGCACCCCCTGGTTTAACATGGGTGTTCTAAATATTAAATTGGTGTAGTAAATACGAGTAAAACATTTGAACTTATCAGAATAGTTTAATAACGTCAGAATTTCAACTTGTATTACACCGAATTTAGTGTGGAGAGCCACTCTTCTTATATAGGTATCTGATGTACTTGGTATTGCAGGATAAATACTCGTTTCAACTGATGTATTGCTCTCCCTGGCTCAGCGTGCAGTGTAACATTGACCCCTACACGATAACAGTGTCAATCTTAGATTAAAATAATTATTTATCACGTGCCTTGACAGGGACATAAGCTGACTAATGTCCACCTTGCTTTCGCGATTTTGAATCAAAATATCATGTTTAAAAATAAAAACTAAGCAGATGTAATTGAGAATCATCAGTGATTTTAGATGGGCTGCCTAAAGAAATTAATGTACCTTTGGTCAGTTTCAAAACTGTTGCAGTTAGCTCATTTTATAAACAGGATTCAAAAGTATCAAAGTGCATGTGGTTTAAACAGAGTACTACAGTGTTGTAGAGTTTTATGTGTTCTAAAAGGATGCCGAAACTTGTTCTCTGTAACAATCACCGCCCCAATAAAAAAAATCTATAATACAGGTTCCCACTGGCTCAGTGATTGACCAGGTCAAGTTTCCCTTCGGGGGGAGGGGAGGACTCGAAATCCTGGATTTGTAAGTAACATGGCATGTGTGATCTGATTAACAGCTTTGTTACAAAATAACCACTCAACTAAATAAAATATCTTTATATTCACTCTTACATGTATTACTTCATTCTTGTTATATATACTTCAAACATCACACAGACTAAGTAGGACAATAACAAAAAATAACATCACTGTCACTTAAGCTGATAAATGGAACATATTGTAGGTGAATAAAAATGTCCAGAGTAATCCAACCACTTGTAGGCCTTCTGCAAGTCCATCCGTAAGCTGTAACTGATTATAAATAAAACTCCTGTATCAACCACATACAACTCATAATTGAGAAGAAAAAAACTGTTCCACCACCTAACAATTACACATAAACTCCAACATAGAAAACATTATATCAGTCTTCATGGATCAATAACTACATAATCTATCAACCTGATTCAGTGTAAAGAAACAAGTCCCATCACAATCAGTGTACGTCAATGTTGTTCTGTGAAATGTAAGAGAAGAGAAGTTCACTTAAGGTGTTTCTATTTTAACAAAAATTTAAACAGGTATATCAATTGAAGAAATAGGTTTGCGACGCGAAGATAAACTCATACAAAGTTGAACAAATTTCCAATAACAATATATGATACATTTTTCTTCTTTTCATCACCAGTTTCATTATCATAAGCATATTCAACACACATGAGTTCAGTTCACACACAAAGTAATCAATTGTAAACCTTATATTGTCATGGTATAACACAGCAGCCTCACGTTAGGTTGACTTCACCTTTGACGTGACCTGACCTTCCAAAGGTCAATCTAAAGTTGCTATTTTATGCAGATCAAAACTCTCTTGTACCATTGAGTGTACAACCGACATTTGTATCACGGTGCACACGCATGTAATACCTTTGTGGACTTGGTCCAGTCACCAGCACACAGATATACAAAGTTCACAGGTTCAAACTTTAGAATTTCACGAGAACCAAGCAAAAAGAAAAGAAGAGAAGAAAACCAACACATATTGGTTGCTTATCGTAATTTAGAATAACGGAAGACGTGTTGAAGTGACAAAAAATACATTGGCTGTCATAAAAATATTACCAAACCTGGAATACCAGTCTATTCATGGAAATTCTTGCGGAAAAAATATTTCTTATCAGTGAAAGTGCTTTCTTTTTTTAATCAACACGCAAAATCTGAATCTAAATGCGTGAGATTTCTGTGGTCGATCATTTGAACTGAAGTGTGCATGGTACAGGATTATTAGGACGCGAACCTGGTCACCTGAATGGATTATATAACCTGGCGGTTTTGACCACCCGATCCTTGAAACCTGTCAAAGCCCGTCTCAAAGCATTTGACCTCGTAATAGTTTGTGAGACCTTTTAACCTTAGAATGCACTCCACGACATTGCAAACAAGTCACTAAGAATATACTTTTGCTTTTGTTTTACAGGAATGATACTATGCAGGAGAATTCCTTGCCCCGTCTGACTACTTTCCCAAAATTTAAACTAATACATATTTACATCGCACAACTTATTTTAACGTGGTTAACCGAAACATGCGATTCAATTCATTTTTAGCAGATCTACAAACCTCCAATCTGGATGTTCTATATTACGGAGAGGACTTCTAACTAAGTGAATGATTTCTCTTCAATTTAACAGAACAGTTAACAATAGCATAAGAACCAAAAAATACCAAACCCCAAGGCCTTTCAGAAAAAACTCATAGTTCTCCTAAAAACTTTTACAGATCGCCGGACCATTAGATTACGAATACATTCAGTTCGCAACTCAAAAGTTCTCCTAATCGACCTTCATACAAAAAAAAAAAAAAAAAAAAAAAAGAACTCAGCAACCTTACTTGTCCCATTATACACTACTTCAACCTAATCTTGTGACGATTTATGCCGCAAATTTAAACCTTTTTAGCATAAACTTATCGCGTCATTTAAATACTGTTTCATTTAAATAATCTCATTAAACTTTCACCCATGTCCTCAGCAATTAAGGTTGGTATAAGCATTTTATTAATGAGACATGCATTTTTTTAGCTGAATACCTATTTCAGCAAACTTCAGCTTAATATCGCCAATCATTATTAAGGGAATTGCGTGGATCTCCATAAAAATGAATGGATGAATCCTCTCCTTACGCCACGTTTATCATCAAAAGACAATTCATATATACAACAAATAACACGTACTAACTCTCAAATCCTAAATCCCGTCTGATTTAGGCACACACCAAAAATTTAAAAAAAATGATGTCAGACTGCCACATGGTGCAATACCTCTTAATTACAGTAATATTCTTTCCCCAATTTTGACCCTATACCTCTGGGAAGGAAAACATGTCCCAGCATAGTAAAGCATACTTATGGAAAATATAGGCAACCTGGTCGTCAATTAGGCATTCTCCCAGACTCGTATAAATAAAAGCTAACATAAGAATGACATAAACGAGGGGGATCACAAGAAAATAAGCCAGAAAACGGAGGAGTCAGTGACCAACATTTCTCAGTTTAACAGATAAGACAAACCAGAAAACCTCGAGTCCACCATGAAGTTCCCAGCCGTAACAATTAACTTACCTCCCCGGGGGGAAAATGAAGAGCCTCAACTTCAGAGAACTGTTGCGCTACATGTTGAAATCAAGATCTCCCAAAAGCTAAGGCATATCAAAACCGGAAAAATTTACATCACTTCCTCGACGCGGTTACGGAAATCTCCCCTCAGAAAACTGCGAAACAGAGCTACATCTCAAAGCACTGGCAGACAATAAGACCCAGGACCCCGATCGAGCAGACCCCGGAATATTTATACCCGGGTGCTAAAGCACCATTGTCCAATAGAAATCCTTGCCTTGGGGTCAGGTGAAAACGAAGGTAATACAATCGGCGGGAATTTTTTACCATACAAAGGAAAAGAGAGCGGGAACAGCAGTATGACTAGGAATTATGAGTGAATCCATTTAAACAATAACACGTTCTCCACCTTGTTATGGCACTGTACTGTCCCAGAAAAAAAATCGGAAAGTAAATTTCCCCAATTCTTTTACATTCAATATTGATGAATGCTAAACAAATACAAGTAAAATCAATCATTTTACAGTAGCAGTCGGAAAAACTATATATCACGCATGAAATTTTCACAACTACTACATCTCTATCAATTCTGTTCAGTTTAAAATGGCTGAGCTTTGGTACAACTGAAGGGATAATGGCTCATTTTATGCTTGCAGTTAAGTATCTTAAGTATCTCTGGACCTTTTAATCAACAGTCATTTTATGTAGTATGGTTGAGTTCTATTTCTTATCCCACTGGGTATTTAATATGCCTTGCATTGCTTTCAGAGGTGCAGTACTACTAATGGCAGCATATAGATAAGCTCTGCGAATGGTGGGAGAAAAGGTCCAAAACATCATTGGAGACTGCAGTGTATGCCCTTCCTGACGATGGCAGTGGCTGTATCTTTATTTGGCACAGTTGGGAACATTTTTATTTTATTCTTTTTGTGATAAACAGAAACTTACTAAACCACAGAAATGTGTCCTTGGCCAACCTGGCTCTGGCTGATTTGTGCGTTACAGTAAACAGGGATCCATTAAGTAGTATCATTGGTAACTGCTGAATGTCGGACAATTTTCCTTGCAGTGCTGTACAGCCATTAATGTATATGTAAGGTCTGTGTAGCATCAAATCTTGTCTATTTACTATCATATTTAAGTACAGAGTCGTTATACAATTACCCTTACTAAATGCTGTATGGCCATTAATTCAGTCCATAGTGTGTGTTGTATCAAATTGTGTACTTGCAAACCATTATTGTAGCGTAGTTGACGGTTACATGTTCATAAAACATCGCTTCAACAACAGTGTTAGTAAGATATGCTCTTTAACTTACTAATTTTAACTTCAAGTAAGTGGAATTTCGTGTTGCACAGAAGTAAATATTTTGTCCATCATGTCCTTCCAGTGATATGGCTGTTCATGGAAACATGTATCATGGCCGAATTATATGTACTTGTCCGGATATGGAGATATTGGAGCTGTCTAAGCATACCAGAAACGGGTGTGGTGAAACATACAGTTCTGGATCATCTTTAAAGTTACATTCAGCGTTAATACTGACTTGATAGATTTTTGTCAGTTGGAGTCAGTAAAGCCTGTCCAGTGGAGCATGATGTCACATATTACCATGTGAGAAGCAACGTTTTTATGTATACGTATTTACCTGCTGTTTGTAAGAGAGAAAATGATAAGAATAATAAAAATAATAATAACAATAATATATATATATATATAATATATATATATATATATATATATATATATATATATATATATATATATATATATATATATATATATATATATATATATGTATATAACTTGACCTTTATTTAACAAGTAACGCTATTTCATATGCACTGTGGCTTTTGCCAACCGGAATTAGGGCCGACCAAAACCATGACAACAAGAACAGATGTGATTAAGAAGTAACAAAAGAAGAATGCTGGATGGTAATAAAAGAATTTTTCCAAAAGCAGAAGCCGATGTTTTCACATATGAATTTTTGAATTTTACACGAGTTATGCTCAGATATAAAAGAATTCCTACTAAACAATCTTAATTATGAATGTAGCCACATTCCATTGATCAAACAGGAGGTATATATATATATATATATTATTATTATTATTATTATTTGTTGCGTACACAAATACAGCTACATAATATAGTGCAGGTGCATTTTGACATGGCAGAAGTCAATGTCGTTACCATACTGCTATTGAATCAATAAATAATTTTATTTCTGTGTTGCTAAAATTTAACATTTCTGATGATCCTTCAATACAATATGTAAGTTCTGTGATGCACAGTGCTTCATTTACATAGCCATATTCTCTCTTAAGTATAAAGGATGCGTTACTAAAACAAATAAAAGATAAAATGTACTTCTTGCAATGTATATAAGTTTACTGCCATTTGAATTCTGTAAAGGTCTGTGTACCATAACCCATTATGTCATTATAACATCAATACCAAATAAAGATAAGGAACCTACAAAGCTGAAAACCTGGATGCCTATTTCTGAGCAGAATGTCGATTTCCAAATTATTGCCAAAGAAATGTAAAGCGAGTTCAGAAATACAGTACCAATGATGTAAAGCGAGTTCAGAAATACTTACTTTACATTGGTGGAAACATAAGAAGCGTTGTTGACATTTTTCATGTGTCAGTGTTGGAGAGTAAACTAAGACTCCTAATGCAAATTGTTGTCGAAAAAGCTTTCAATACAATAGCCTGGGAATATATGAGTCAAACCTGAGTACATTTGTCTTTGGCACAAGTTTTAGAAAGTGGGTTAAAATATCATATAGGGGTATATCAAGTTGCGCAATCAACAATGGATACACTAGTGAGTTTGTTTCTATGGCTAGAGGTACGAGACAAGGCTGCCCCCTGTGTCTGTTCCTTTTCATTTTAACAAGGGAACTACTGGTAAATAAAATTCATACCAACAGTAAAACTTTGACACAATGGATTGCAGCAAATAAGGAATATGTTGCTGGTGACCCACCAGGTAAGTGGTGTAAATAGACAAACTATATCGGATGCGGATATCTGGGCCCACAGAACAGACAAGTGTGTTCTTTGAAGCTCTCTTCATCGGGAAGCCAGAGGCTGAGCAATGTATGAGCTCCAAAGTACACACGAGTCTGTTTTGTGACACAGATTCCCAAACGAGCTATGGTTTGTATGTACGCCATGCTTTACAGCGAAATAAATGCACAAAAAGTTATTTGAAACCGTATTTTATTTATGTCCGCGGCTCGATTGTTACTCTAACAACACATGGCTAATTTACACATGAACTATGTAATACGAGAAAGCAGATTACATTGCCGTATTGCATTGGTGTTTTTAGGGAGTGCGAGCGCAAACATGGGATAAAGAATTCATTATTTTAGGTATTTGCTTGCACGAAAATGAGCAGTTGTTAAACAACCATAATTTTGCTCCAAGATTGCAGTCTTTTAGAGAAATGTTGAACATATGAAAAACGAGAAATCTACAATCAATTTGTACGAAGATAGTGATAAGGACCGTAGCAACTTCTAAGTTACTCTACAATTGTCAATGATGCATGTAAAGTCACCTTTCTAAACACTGTGAAATCAGATATTTATAAGTTTATATGGTAGAGCGGCATTGCGAAAGTCAAATATGGCGTCATGCATAAAAAAACAAGGATGGTGGGTTGAAGATTGTATCCTTTGAAACCCAAGCAAAAGCTTTCTTACTGAACTGTCTGTATTATAGACATGATGCTAAAATGGAAAGCTTTTTTTCAACCATTCTTGCCTGCCATTACATTAGAAGACTTATTTATGAGTAGATGATGTATTGGAAAAGAAATAGATACTGGCAGTTTATAAACAACGTATTATGGTGTGAAAAAGGCTTAGGGTGTATTTCCAGCTTCACAAATCTCGAAAGGTCAGGAATAATGTTAGTTGGTACAATGAATACATATCCAGGGAAAAACCTATTTTATAAGAAATGGTACGACACATTTATTCTTTTCATAAATGACACTCTGAATCCGAATGGAACTTTTGCAAGTGAACAACAGCTCAAGATTAATATGATGCATCAGTTATTTTTCTAGATTTTTTGTGAATTCGATTAGCAATACCAGGAAAATGGAAACAATACCTGATTTCTCAACTTCTCCCAAATATTGAAATTTATGATAAATCCAGTTTCAAACTAGCGGGCAAAAAGAAGTGCATAGGGGAAATATAAGGTCTTTTACTGGGTAATTATGAAACTACAAATAGATGTACAACAAACTGATAGTATCAAATGGCAGGAGGCATTTACAATAACTGATGATATGTGGGAGAAATTATTTTCTGTTGCGTTCAATGTACAATGGAAACGACACTACAAGCTTTTCAATTCTTACACCGTACTGTAGTCACTAAAAGTATGTCTTTTAAAATGCATTTAGTCGATTCCAAGATTTGCGATTTCTGTGATACACATGGCACCATTGCCCAAAGATATTGGGGTTGTATACAGATTAAATGTCGGGAGACACTTCCAAGAGTGATGGAATAGGCTGATACCAACTGAAATTAGACATTTAGGTTATGAGAGGGTACTCTTTCGATATAACCAAAATTTGAGCAGAAATTATCTCAATGTCCTCACAACTTAATTCTAAATGGCAAATATACCATTCATATAGACCTGTGTGACAAAAACACACTGTTTTTAACAGCTTCCTTCATTATATGTCTGTAAAACCTCGGTGAAAAAGCACATTATGTTCATACAAGGGAAAGAGGATACCTTTTATCCCCTATGGGGTGATCTGCCAAACATATGGCTTGATCATTTATCACCAATGGGGTGATCTACCAAACCTATTCTCTTCATCAATATTTATATTTTTTTTTTTATTCAAATGTGAATAAAGATACATTAAAAAAGCTCAGATGCTGACACACATGCAGCTAGATTCTGCAAAACACCACTTCTTTGAGTTAAGAAAGGATGTTTTCAGACATTTATATGGTGCCACTAATAAATAAACGATTAAAAAACATCCCAATGGGTAGCAACGGCGCCCCCTTACTTGCTGATTGATATTTAACCTGACTTTAGTCGAAGAATATGGATAAATTGATGAAAAGTTACTCTGGGATGCCAACAAAATTATCAAACAATGCAACGTATATTAATGACATTGCTTTTGAAAATGTACCAAATGTTATTGAAGTTCCTAAAGAGATTTACTTTAAACGATATCCCTTTTGAAGTTAACAGTTCAGATGGCTTCACAGATGTGTTTCTGGACTTGGATATTTGGATCACTAATGACAGGTATCGCATTAAAATCTGTCACAAAATTGATGAGTTTATCTTTGAAGTAGTTAACTATCCTTTCTCTGACAGTAATATTTCGGAACCTATTGGTTACAATTCTTTTACCTCACGAAGTTTGAGATTTTGTTGTATTTGCTCTAAATGCAAGGACTTTGCATCTAGAACCAAATATATCTACAATAAACTTGAGTTAAGAGGATTCGCAGAATGACTTTTTCAAATATTTTACAAATTTTTGCGGCAAAATATCCATAGATTGTTAGAAACTTTGACTTCAATAATTTAGAAACCTTAGACGTGCCTGTTTTGCTACTTAATTTTATCTTCTGGCACCATTCTGATTTGAAATTCACCTTTTAGACATTTTAGGCTTACATCTATTTTGTGTCAGAGACCACAGGACAAATGTAGTGATGCTTTGTAAATAAGCCTAATTTTCAGGGTCTGAACACACATTTTAATGACTTGTCAGTTTCTAATCACCCATGGTATGTTTTTAAATAAATAAAAACATTTATAGAACAAAGAGGCAATGGTTGTTGTTTCATACGCCATATTGGATTTTTAATGACATCTTTGTATTATCTGCATGCTGACTGGCTTGATCATTACAGATGCTACTGCAATCAGAGGTTGCTGTTTCCAAATTTAGAATAATTAGTGGTTTGTATCTGTAACTACCAGCGAACATCATGTTTTTTGTAGCGTATCTTTGGCTAAGTGAGATGGCAGCTGATGTACACTTTGTTTGGACAAGATGTCTCTGTTTAACATTTTTTTCAGGGCCAAGACATCCTGAAACATTAAATGAAGTATCCAATGCATTGCCATGAATACCAACAAATTATCTATAATAAACGAAAAGAAAGCAGTATCGTATAAAGGGACGTAATTTGTATGTTTCTAAACCTAAAGAGTAACTATTAGACAGTGTCATCACCATATCCAAACCGTAGTCCTAATGAAAAAAATCCAAGTCAATTCTGACCAAAGGCAATGTTCCTTGGTATGTATAGCTGAAACACATAAATTTATAGTTCGTATTCACTCAAAGGAGACCAAAACGTAAGTGTAAAGGTCCATAGGGTCGAAAAAGCCATTTATAGTTTTAATATGACAGAATGCAAAAAGTTTTGTTTGAAATTATAGGCCTATTTCAGTAAATTGGCTTGAACAGGTGATTCATTCATGCGCATACAGGATCATTCAATTTATGAAAATGGACCATGCAACATATCAGAGAATTTGTAAGCGGAGGTTCTTAATTTGTTGAAAATGTCAATAAAATTCAGTATTTAAAAAGGTACTACTTGCAACCACCATCTCAACAATAATTATCATCCATATAAGTCCACAAAGTGACACTAACACACACATCAATCCATCAGAAAAGCACTCTAGGCCTAAAATGACCATCAACAAGAATCCAAACAACATGATTATATAATTCGATGTGTTTTAGGCATGTAGTGGAAGACATGATGTTGTTTAAAAGGAGATAAACTCAGAGTATTTAAAAAAGAAAAGTGTTTGAATTTGCAAATATAGTAAGTACATTGGTTCAAATGTTAAACATCAGCCAGAAGCAAGTGACATTAGGCCTCAAATCATTAAAGCGTAGTCAAAAATGCATAACAATAGCCAAAATTTGTAAGGATAGCAGTCACATTTCAAGTTGGTTTCCAGAAGTATTTTTGAAAGGAAATTTAAATGTTCAAGAAAGCATAGAATCCCACAAGTCATCTAATAAATCAATTATTAGGGAAATAATTTAGAATTCCGAAAAAGTAGTATGCCATTGTAAGTCATCTGTAAGTCAGCCAACCATAATGTACATCTAACTCGTGGTTCTATAAAGTTCAAAAGGTCAAAATGTAAAACAGTCCTAATTATTGTAAAATTCTGCTACCTTTATCAGAGAATTAGGTTTTATGAAAAGAAAGAAGAGAGAGAGAGAGAGAGAGAGAGAGAGAGAGAGAGAGAGAGAGAGAGAGAGAGAGAGAATCATGTTGAAATTCCTAAAGGTAACTGTAAGTATAACTGTTTTCCTGTAACAGTTTTAAATTTTTTCATTTATAATCAGTCGTAGTTCAACTTGTCAGTCAGCTGATTTAGATGCTAATTATTTATACGAGAGAGAGAGAGAGAGAGAGAGAGAGAGAGACAGAGAGAGAGAGTACATTAAACACTTTGAACCAACCTGATATGACCTTAACAATAACAAACTATATTCATCAGACAATCATAAAAAAAAACATCAGTTTCACGACACTTGGAACACTTACTGCACTGCAATATGTGCAGAAAATGCCTGAATGTTAAAATTGTAACGAAATATATAAAAGTTCCATGAAAAGAGTAGCGGACAACAGTTTCCAATGATAGTGATGAGATCAAACCGAATACCAATTTTAACCTTGTCAGATCCAGGATCATTTACGAGATAATAAGACATGCTAGTGTTCATCGTCAGAAGGATCCGTGACCAACAGTAAAGAGATTTAAACGAATTAGAGTATTTTTTACCTGACTTGGAACAGGCTACCAACATATTGGCAGTGGGTTAAACCAGTTTTACGGGATCCTAATCCTCCCACTTTGGAAAGCACTCACTTTCATTTAAAGTAGGCCTAAAACAAATTTAGCCCTTAATGTTAATGTACAGTTATAAAAGGTAATTACCTGACCATAGTTCACAGACATCATCCAAACATGACGGGACAATTAAGAATTTTAAGTCAGACTACTATGTTTACATTAGAATTGCGTAAAATGTCAAAATTTGAATTTAAACACCAAAAAAAAAAAAAAAAAAAAAAAAAAAAGTTTCCACGTGAACACAGGATATTTAAATTTGATACTAATATTATATATATTATGAAACATGGTTAAGTTCCTCCATGTTCCATTCTCACTAGAAAAAACAGCACAATAGGCCTAAAATTCGTTATAAAAATATGACTCACATCAGCTGAGTAAGTATTCCTTACCTTTTGTCAGTATATCCAAAAGGATGAGAAAATAGAAGGCCTGTATTGTTCAACATGATGCCTGCGAACTTATATGGTCCTTATTTCATTTTATATTTGTTGCAATTATAACAAATTTTATGTTCCAGTACTGAAAGTTTGATCAAGCTCAAGGTAAAACAATCTCAGCCACAATATTAAAATACATAAACATATTTCTATGTGTTTTACTGACACTCAAAACATTTTCATATAAATCAACATGGCTTTCTTTATAGACAAGGAAGTAAATATACGAACATGTTTTGTTTTCCGCTATGCTTATGGTGAAGGAATATAACAATTTGAGTTATAACCAGGGCTTTATAACGTCACGCCGCTGCTGTGTCGTACTTTACATAGGCCAACTTGTATTAATGTGTCTAGCATCCACACAAAGGTTTAGTTAAAATTTCAACTTAAACCAGAGCTGTATAATGTTTATAATGTTTATAATGCTCATCGTCTGACTGCACACACGTCGTGGTAATTATGGATTTAAACTTTACTTTCGGGCATGGTGAAGGGAAGAGAATATTCTATGGCCAAAGCCGACTTGTATAGTTTCCTTGCTGTCTTGTGTCAACAATGCTGACTTGTCAACAATGACACAGTAATAAGAAACCATGATAACAAACTAATTTTCTCTATGTTTTCTGCCAAAATGTGACACTGTCACTTACAAAACATGATGACGTATATTGGTCTCTTTATGGATGGTGCAATACGTAAAACTTGTTTATTATCTGACAAAAAAGTGCAATGATAAACTTTTCTGGAGCTTGTGCAAGCAGTTACGCACCGCAGTCTCAGGAGTTGTATACCATACACTTAATATCAATCATCATGGGTCACTTTGTCAGCAGCATAAGTCATTTGACATGTTCTCCTCAATGCGCAGGCTCTATGTAGGTAGTGGTGTTGTGGAACCCTGATTTTTCAGCGAATTTTCAATTGGCGTACTGGTCGATTCATTCGTGCATTTCTACTGACTACTATGTACGAAAATGGGATCGGAATGGTTATTTACATATTTGACTTCTGCAACGGCGTCAGATTTACCGTAAACTTGGTGGGAATTTACATTGGGTGCGTCTCCACTATGTTGTCAAAATAGTCACGGTGTATTGTTTTTTTCAAAATTTTCCTCATTTTTCGTAACTTCAATCGGAAACTCTTTATGTTAAATCTTAAAAAATATTCCTCCATGACAACGCTTGGCCAATAACTGCGAGATGGCATAGGGACACTTAGACCCTAAACTGAGATTTTTTAGCAACTTCAATGCAGTTTTTGCGAACCTGTAACTTAGATTATGCTAAAATTTGATGGAAATGTTACTAGTAGAACGATCAAGCAAAATATCAAAAGATATGATGATACAGTGGTATTATTTTCTAACGATTTTCTAGTTAATTTTGGCACTAGTCGGTTGTTTCAAAAACGATTACAATGTAATCAACTGGTATGACAATGCCAATTGACATTTTTGACTCCTGTAAAATTGTCAACCAGATTCAACTGAAACGTGACAATCTTCAGGTGTATTTGAGTATTTATTAGAATTATCAAATTAAGTGATTTTAGAATTTGTTATGATTTTGATGTTTATGTATTTGGCCAAATCATCCCAACACCAAGGTGGAACTTATTATGGTGAGAATGCCAAGGTCAGCTGAATAAAGGCTGTTCAAACAGCTATCTTGTTTATCATTATAAATTACTAGTAATATATATTTCCGTTAAAGAAATGAAGATGATATACATACATAAATATATATATATATATATATATATATATATATATATATATGAAGCTAGGTCCCTACAACTATATATATATATATATATATATATATATATATATATATATATATATATAGAGAGAGAGAGAGAGAGAGAGAGAGAGAGAGAGAGAGAGAGAGAGAGAATGGTATTGCTTAATCAATCGATATGACTACCGGTGACGTCACATCCCCTTACACAGCAAATGACCTATGTGTCTATGGGTGAAGCTAGGTCCCTACAACCATAAACTGCCTGAACTCGAAGAACATGAATTCTTTCTGTCCATGATGGTGACAACTGTCAAGACGTCATTGTGTTTTGGAGCGGCGTGAAGTTCAAATTCTAGTTTTATTACGTAAGAGGCCAGTAGGTGCATTATTAACTGATAATGATTAAGAACTATACTCGGAGAGACCTCTGTACATTTACCTATTTACTACAGTATTATACATGTTACATCGAGAGTATTCAGAAGGAAATACTAAACACCTTTAGAAAACGCTCTCGCAGTAAATGCAATGACAAAGGCATTTACACAAAAAAATACTCGGCCATGGAGTAGATAATTAGAGAACTACAAAAAAAAAAAAAAAAAATGCAAAAAAGCTTCCCACCCATTCTGTGGCAGAAAAAACGCTAGAATTTGTGACATATACCTGCATAAACATGATGTTGTATCAGTGAAATATCCATTTAATTATTTAATAGATACTTTGCTCTAATACCCGTTTAGATATCAAAGCCGCCCCACAATATTGTATGATAGTGTTGATATAAACCTTTATGGCAAGTTACTTGTGTTTCAGGTCGGCACATCTTATCAGTCTGTTTATTTAGCCTGCAGATTTATGTTCCGAGAGCTTGGCCAAATGAATCCCGGTCTCCTCTGAGTGTACATAAATGAACATCGTGTACTCGTAAGTGTTACAAATGACTTTGTGACCACTTGTGCTGTAAGGAGAAAGCCATCGACGTATGAGACGTCTATTCAAATATAATACTGTACAGGCTAAAAGCGTTATGTGTGAACTATTTCCTGTGACGCACTTGAACCAGCGCCATCCCAATCAAAACATCAGTACAGTTATACAAATTAGAATAATTCACGGATTGGAAGTTTAGTACGGTAAAGATTACATTTCGTGGCTCAAAATGTGTATGAGGCTTGCTTTTGTTACTTTGCGTTACTCGGGCCTTTCTGTATTTGTGAAAAAAAAGACATTTTAAAAGTATATTTTCTATTTTAAACGATAATGTAAGACAAATTCAGAGATAAAAGATCCCTTTTTAAAAAATGCTGGCATTTCGGGAAACGCTTCTTCTGCATACAGGCTTTTGAAACATTTGTTATTCGAAAACAATACCATTGCCTTGTTTGGCAAATAGCTGCTTACTGGCTCAATAGTTCGTAAATCACCATTACCAAGATACAATAAGCAACTATGTCAGTTTGAACCTTCAATATCACTCAAGGTAAAGGCTAAACGACACCACAGAAATGTCATTTGGTGTCGCATATAAGTGTTTAATAGTCTGTACCATGAGCCTAGGATCTATCATTATCAAGATGTAAACCAATATGTCATATTTGCTGCTATGCCAATAGTAACAGCACTACCAAGGGTGTACACGTACTCTTACCACCAATTAATAATTTCAAAATGAATCAGAAACTGCCAACAGCATAATCTAATGAACAAATTTAGTGCATTTATATCCCTACCAAGTTTGACGATAATCTAGCAAACGATTCGAAGAACAAAGTCGAAAATAGCAAACATGCAGAAAATTAATAACATTAAAAACAACCACAGCACCACAAATAAAGGTCTAGGAGTCGCCAGGAGAGTTGCTTTGCAAGTTCGATGCAACTGGCAACGGATGATTTTCTTAACAATTTACTCACAAATAAAAATAGGAATAAGTAAACAGTAAAAAAACTACAAAATCGCAGGAGCGTAACCTCTTGGATAGACTCAGCGGTAGACGCACTCAAGGTCCATATCCGCCAAGTTTGACGCGAATCTAGATCAGGTTTTTTTTTTGAGGGGGGACTCAAAAATGTGAATGGCCATTGCAATTCACATTGACTAGTTTTCAGTAGGAATATATGATTTAACCGATAAGAACCAAATTAAAAATTATGAAACAAATCAGGCATGTAGAGCATCACCACCCAGGGATCTCCCTTCCACAGGCATATAGAGTATCACCACTCAGGGGTCTCCCTTCCACAGGCATATAGAGTATCACCACTCAGGGATCTCCCTTCCACAGGCATATAGAGTATCACCACTCAGGGATCTCCCTTCCACAGGCATATAGAGTATCACCACTCAGGGATCTCCCTTCCACAGGCATATAGAGTATCACCACTCAGGGATCTCCCTTCCACAGGCATATAGAGTATCACCACTCAGGGATTTCCCTTCCACAGGCATATAGAGTATCACCACTCAGGGATCTCCCTTCCACAAGTTACAATTACACAAATTTTCACAAAAGCTGAGTAACGAATTTTGGAGAAGTTAAAAATAGCCTGAACACACAAAAATCATACAATTTATGAAAATCATAGCAACAACTATTGAACAAATTAAGTTCTAGGGGCACAAAGAGTTGTTCCGGTAAAAATTGGAAGCAAATGACCGACCAATAGGGCAGAAGAAGTTTTGTGTTAAGATGGTTACCAAAAAGTTACACACAAACATGACAAATTAAAAAAACACTAGGGCGTGAATATTCAAAGAAATTGGTTGAGACCCTTCCAAGGTACATCGGTACCAAATTTGAAGTTTTTCTAGCCTTTAGTTTTTGAAACAAGTTCCAAAATAAGGGGCTACTGACGGCGGCAGACAAAGGTCTATGAGATTATCCCAGCTGACTGAGAAGCATTCTTAAAAACCTACGAATCCTCAAATGTACGGATATAAACGTTTGAATCCGTAGAGGTACTTTGGTGCTATTGAGAAGTAACTGGCTCAGCAGTCAGTAAAAAACGAGTAAAGATACTATTCCGCGATATTTGTGGATAATCTGTGATGAACATTCATTAACAGAAAAAATATATATATATATATTACAGGACCAGCTGTATGACAAATTAGGGTCTCGGATTACCAGTATCCTGTGAACGACGTTTGCGAAGCAGTTGAAAATATGTGTTTTACGTGACACTACGACGTGGAATTGAGGGATGAGTTAGCCTCCTGTGTACTCAGCTTGCTGACAAGCCAGATTCGCCAAACGTCTGAAACGAACCTCGTACTCATTTGGAGCCATGAATGGACAGTTATTGCAATAGGATATATAAAGTTGATTCTTGATCACGATTGCGGGCTGTAATACTCCTCAAGACACCCAGTCATGGGATAAAGAGGAATATCCCTCCCCCCATAGCAGGGAGGCTCGGTACAAAAAATAATTTACTTGGATATTTCTCAGATTAAACAGTGCACATATTCTCATTTTGGAACTTTTTCCAAGAGTTACACCAATGTTACTAAAAGCTGATATTGAGGCTTGTATAGGGACCAAAACCATTTTAGTCTCACATCATATTAGCTGTGGCTTCCTGAGCACGTTTTCATGTGGCCCCTTTGCCAAACCTAGTGGTTTTAACTCTCCAAATTATGCCTATGAAGAGAACATGTTTCTATTTGTGTGCTTAGTCGACACAATAAATTTGCTCTTGTCAAGATATCCATGTTTTCCACTCCCCATATGGTGTACACATGTGACTCTCCTCCGGTGGATGCATGCACATAGGGACCAATGATGATAATGGTGATGACTCTGGGATACTGTCATTATCTGGAGGTGTCCACCCATAGAAGACGCGTATTAGATCAGAAAGGTCATCCCATTTACTGCGAGCGCCCTACCTTTTGTTTACGATTCGGAAAGGGGACTTTTGTTTGGAATTCCATCTCTGTACACAGATCGTGCAATGTTTTATGGTTCGCTTTCAATACACGAGAGAAAAAGCTTGTTCCCGGTTTGTGTGATTGCACATCTCACAAAGGCTTCATCAAATCCCACAATGTCATGATGAAATGCTGTAAAAATACTTCTTTGAGAAAAAAAAGCTTACATCGATTCAAGGGCTGAGACACATTATTGCGTCCTCTGTTTCCCAGTAATTATTACAATTTCACATCACTTACGCCTTTTCGTTTTCCTCGATTATTTGATGTAATTCTGTTTTCTGCTTGAGAATGAAAACGCAGTTTAAAGCCAGATATTTGAAATAATGACAGTTTCACACACATTATATTCAGATGTGGTCAGCCACAGATTTTTCGTGGCACAAACGTCTCTAAACATGAAATATGTGACACGGTGTTGTGGACCTTGTTCATTTTCTCTTGTTTGCAATTTTAACACTTTCTTGCTGTTTCAGTCTCAGTTTAATTTGACGAATTTTCTTTGTAGGGCCAACACATGCGACACATATATTTCACACAATTTTGCTGCAATTGATGAACGTGATTTACATGGGGCATACTGTCACATTGAAACCACAATCCTATTTTGGCACTACGTAAGTTACAAACTGTCCCCATGCACGTTTATTATAATCATGCTTACAGGATCGCCTTCTACACCATCCCTATGAGTGAACATACTCAAAAAATGCCCCACAGTGTCTACATGTTCACATCAAAGTGTCTTATTATTCATACACCCAGCAAATTAACTCTTTCCACCCTGATAGAAGACTGAGTCAACAGCTTTCCTTGGCGCGCTCTGGGCGCAATGCGCCCAGAGCGCGCCAAGGAAAGCTGTTGACCATGGGCATATAATTTGGAATGATCTTCCATGCAAGTTTCATCCAAAATATTGAAAAATAATCCCTAAATTAGTAAAATACAATTAGCAGACGAAATTTAGATATTAGCGGGAAAAAGCGTCATCAGGGTGGAATGAGTTAATTGCATATATATATATATATATATATATATATATATATATATATATATATATATATATATATATATATATATATATATATATATATATATATATACAAGGTAACAATGACATTGTACTATTATACCAAAGGTGAACTTGAAATACTAAATTGAATACTTTTTTATCAAGAGGCGAAGCACGAAATTTCATTTCCTCAGACTCTTCAGGGAACAAAACTGAAACGTACATAATGATCAAGTAGCTACCAAGCTGTCTGAATAAAAAGGGGTTTGTGAGAGGATCTGCTCGTATACAGGACCAAAGGCTCTAATGCTTAGTTACAATTCATTTTTACGCAACACTTTACTTGCTTTATCTTGATCTGGAAACACTCAGCACCCATGCAATGTTATCGCCAAAGGTAACAAATTTGTGATACATATTAATTTCCATAAGAGGTGTATTATGTGCACAGATCAATCGTTTCAAATTCCACTTCTTTCTGATTTTGATTCAAATCTCTGCATGGAATATTGTCAATTGAGGTCTATAGGTGGCCAAATAACGGCAGTTTTTAATCTTTGACTACAGTTATCCTGTCAAATCAATAGCAACAAAATACCTATATGACTCTTATAACATTATAGTTGTGATTGTCACCAAATTAGACAGTGTCATTACCATATCCAAGTCAATTCCCACCAAAGGCAATGTTCCTTGGTATGTAAAGCTGGAACACATAAATTAATAGTTCGTATTTACCCAAAAGAGACCAAAACGTAAGAGTAAAGGTCGAAAAAGCCATATCTAGTTTTAACATGACAGAATGCAAAAAGTTTTGTCTAAATTTATAGGCCTATAAAGTGTCACATTGAATAGCATATATTGTTGCCCTGTCGTGTTGTACTTTTGCGGTATAACCAAATAAATAGCGTTGTGAGGTTTTAATACGTCCCCTGCATGTTTAAGGAATCCAGCTCGCACTTTAGGCGATATCAAGTAATAAAAGAAAAATGTAGGAGATGCAGCGCCATCTGGTGAACATTTTAATGTTTTAAGGTACCAAGAAGTGTTGCCATGTAATTGCCAAGTAACTTACAACTGATATCCTAGGTATAGAATTTTTTTCTCCAAAAATGAACCGAACATTCAAATCTACTTGAGAATTGGAGTCTGACCATTTGCATAATCTTGACATACATGAAGAAGAGGTACGTCTGCACCAAGTTATTATGAGATATTATCGGCAGCAACAAATCATATTTGTAATCAATTGTAAAAATGATTATTAATTTAAATAGTATTGAAAATGACATGTGTGGACAAAAAACTTGCAATTAGCTTAGTATTTACACATGTTTTAGTGTAATATCCCATCGGCATTGAAACGGTTACACCTTAAGCACTTGTGTCCATGACAAAAGGTCAAGAGGCCCTAATATAGGCTGGTGAGCCTGTCGGCTAATTGTATTTTCTTTTGAAATAAAATATGTTTAAACCAAAAGGTCAATGCTTCAATTTGGGAACGTACAGTACCTCCACTGGTGTGTTCTGCCAGCCTGCCAGATCAAACACTCAGATATGATAAAAGTTGTACAAAATGCAAACTGCAACTAATATGTTGTTACCCCGACAACATATTTCTCGGCTGTACTTGATCAAATTTCAATCCACTTTATTGGGACCACAGGCACATATAATACAGAAGCAGCCTGGTTGCCAGATAGACTATTGGATCGCATTTTAGATTAAGCTTTTGTATGTTCCTTGCGTTCAACTGATTGCAAGTAAACACAAAACAGTAAATACTAATTTAGCCCTGCTTCATAGTTGTCATTTGACAAACAGAGCCAGTCCCACCTTTCTCCCAAATGATTAAACGTAGCTAAGAAGTTTTTTTTTTTTTGCCTCTGACTCTTTGGTTCTTGAGCATCGACTAAGTCATTAAGGAACACGTAGTTCTTGCGTTTTATACGGTAGGGGACGTTTTTATTTCCTTAAGATATATGTTTACAGGAAACCAGCAACAGCAAAGAAATTGACCCTGACCTCTGGCCCTTTGTTGGCCTTTTTCTTACACATTAGATACCATCTGGTGGTCATATTCAATGAATAATTATCATTCAGACTTTTGGACTAAAGGATCTTAATAACGCATAAAAGTAGTTTTCAAATAAGTGATTGATATTGAAATAACATGTTTTGTTTACACAAACATTCCCATGCCGCAAGATTCTGAATTTAAAGCAGGAATGTGGTCTTTTTTTGATGCCAGTATGTTTGTTTGAACTCAACAAATTGAGCCATTTTTTAATGTATGCACATGATGAATTAATAAAGAAAATCGTATCTATCTGCCTTTTTGATCTTAAAATGTGAGGAAAGCCTTGTTTGGTACTTGGCGCTTGTTGTTCATACGCACACATGCTCTGTGTTCCATCACTTATGCTCTGTGGCCCATCGCTAATGCTTTGTGTTCCATCACTAATGCTCCACTGCATCTCATGTTTCATACAGTACATTAACAGTTCGCTATGGTACTAAATTACATGCTCTGTTGCTTATTTGATTATATTTCTCTCGTGACTATAACAGAATCATTTTTACGCGCTTAATAAAACAAATAAAATATTATTGTGTTTTCTTGTATCAACAATCTAGAAGCTGTGTCCAATGTCTTCGTAGAGCTTACAAACATGAATAAAATAATACTTTCTTATAAATATAATTTTTGTTATTAACAAAACTGCCCTTTAATGGAACACTTTGTTTTCGATTAGTTTCTAATCTGCTAATTTGTGTTTTAACACGCAACGTGGCATTATAACATTGTTTCTGGTAATTATGCCAATCTTTGTAAAAGAAATATTCTTTTTCGATGACATGTCAATCATCATGGAAAGACGCTGTTGTCAGTCAAAACCCCATTGAGCATGTCAGCTAGTGTAAAATGGCTGATATATGTAAGACTGTAAGCGAACATGACGACTTTCAATTGTTCATCTCTTATCGCTGAGATATCCAAAGCAGCTGGTGTATTGGCAATCACTTTTTCCCATGGCAACTACCAACAATTAAGCAAGTGTCATATATATTGTGAGCTTTTTTCTTCATGAATAATGATTAATGCAAATGCTAAAACCTGGCTTTCATTTTAGTTTTACTTTTGTTTCTTCTAGCTTACCAAATCACATCTGTTTGCCCTCGATGTGTACATCATACTGACGTACTTGTTATCTGTTCCTACTTGTATTTACGTGTTTTGTATAAGGTCATCACGCCCGTCAGGGCGATTGACATGCGTCTGTGCACTCCTCAGAAGCGGTAAATTACATTTGGGGTCAAGCGGGTGTATTTCTGTTATTTGTTTTTTACAACTGACAGAAGGTACTAGACTTGCTCAAGTCTCACTGGACTGTCCTCCGTATTCTATTTAAAATCAAATTCATTGCCAAATTAAATTTTAAGTAAACACACGTCGTAGCTTTATCTAGCTGATTGGCGTGGAACGTGTATATAACCAGATAACATTGACTCCAGATGATTAGCGCCGGGCGGTCTGCACTGTGTTTCTTATCACACAGACAAGCGAGCGGTCATAACGCACTCCTCTTCAGAAGCTGTTAATTGAGCTACTGTGTAATGAAGGATTAAGGATTGTCTAATTGCAGTGCACCGCGTCAGGCAGAGGGCGTCCAGTGTCGGCAGCTGGAGGGAGACGGTCCGCTTTGTCTCGCTTGAGTGTCCAGTGACTAGCCATGCATTCATCGAAGGCCACTTTCCACTCGCAATGATAATGGGATTAGAACTGACCAGGACTCAATAGGTGCTACTGTTGAAACCGACACGGCGGCAGTGTCGACCAGTTAAAAAAAATAAAAATAATAGTAGGACCTACTTAATAACACCGTGTAGTTGGCATAATATTATTCAGTTAACTTTGTGGAGGGGGAAATGTATCGCACTTCTGGGTGGGACCGCGGGATGCGAAAATAGGGACATGCACCAGGGACTTCTGCAAGTCTAATAAGGTACTTGTTGTCAGTTGTACATTGCTTACGCATTTATGTACTACATGTCATTCATGTTCATTTTGTATATTTGGGGCTGTTTTTGCTTACCTGCATTACGCAACCGTGATTATGTACCTGTGTTATTTGTATATTGGCGTCATTGACACCGCAACTCCTTGTGTTGACATTTTGAATGGTAATCTACACACAGGTTTGCTGTGTATCAGCTATATAATTAGTCGACAAAGTACTGTCTTGTTATTAAGCATACTTGTAGCCACATATTATTCGTTTTGTAATGTTCAAAAGTACTCATGTTTAATCCGTCAATGTATTGCATCTATAACATATATATATATACAAGTTCATGTTACAATTACAAGCCTATATCTTTGCTTAGCTGTACAGGAAAAGTAATGGAGAAAATTATATTTAAACACGTTTTTAACTCATTTACAGACAACATGATTATAAGCGCAAATCTATCTGGGTTTATACCTGGGGACTCCACTGTTAATCAGCTACTTTCTTTCCATCATGAATTATGTTTGGCTGTTGATTTACAGAAATGCAGATTGATTCAGATGTACAAAATTGTTCATAATTTAACACCAAGTTATCTACGACATATCTTTCAAAATATCCCATTGCCTGATACAACTTTCAATTATAACACTCGCAGGCGGCTCGATTTACCTCACTTTAGAGCTCGTGCAGATCTGTTTGATAAGTCATTTTATCCATCTGCCACACGCTTATGGAACATTCTTCCCTTAGATACTTGGGATGCCCTACCCTGGCACAATTTAAAAGAAAAATACAGACTCCTTCCTCATGCCCAGTGAAAGATCCTTCTCTTTATTATATTGGTAAAAGATAAGTTGCTGTATTACATGCTCGACTGCTCATGGGCCGCAGCCAGCTTAACAAATATTTGTTTCAAATAGGTGTTAAAGATTTGCCTGATTATGTTTGCGGTACTGGTGTCGAAGATGTTTTGCATTTCTTTTTCTCTTGTCCTCGATATTTGATTTGTCACAATAAATTGCATTTAGCCACGATAAACTTTGCTCCCTTCACACTTCAAACTCTACATTTTGGTTCTGCTGCTTGTAGCCTTGAAAATAATAGATTGATACTTCTCGCTGTTCAAGACTATCTTGATGACACAAAAAGGTTTCAATTTGATGCCAATATATAACTGTAGCACGTGACAGGTTCTAATCACACGTTTCTGGTGGAAATAACCGACTCAGTTGATTCGTTTCATGAGTGCTCCACTATCTGTCTTGTCTTTGTTATTTTCCATTCCTTCATTTATTGTTGTTCAGTGTAGTGTCCCTTGTCCTCGTTTTATATTGCGTAGCTATATATATATATAATTATATAAGAATCCTAAACAGCAGCATACACTAGACTGAACGTGTCTTGCTTCGTCTTGTCCTGTGATATTGTCTGATTTCTCAAGAAAGATTAATATAGGACTTTCCCTTCTTCCCAATTGAATAATAAAATATGTTTAAACCAACGCAAAGAGTCAGCACCATTGTTGGCATGATTTGAGTGTATTACAACCCAGTGCCCTGGTAGTTAAAATGATTCTGTTTGAAGATAATCTTTTTGCAGGTCATCTGAGGGAGAAATGTTAAACTACTGGTAAGGAATTATTAGACTACGTGATCTGTCAAAGTGACCGAAAAATAGGACCTTATGATTCACATGATTTGTGTTGACGTCATTCAAATAGGTAGAAATGAAGTTATCCTTACAGACATTATCAATCATGCCGTAAAGACAACCTTGCCAGCGCAGATGAAGACTGTGTTTGCTATGAAGGAATATGCAGAAGGTAGCATATCCATATATGCGTGGAGTGCCAAGCGGCATTTCAGTGACCTCATTATCTCATCTCCTATCAGCAATCTTAAAGAGAAATAAACAGTTTTAATTTCAACATATTCCCTTTATCAAAGAAAATTTTCAACTTTTTCAATGCAATGATTATCCACAAAATTGCCAGTGATAAAAGCCAGATGCGTTTTAATTCGAAAACGAGAGTTCATGCTGTAATATCGGTGTTGGAGGATACTTCAATGACTACTTTTAATCAATCGGATGGCTAAATGCATATACTATGATTGTCTTTAAACTTGTGTGTGTTTTTCTAATGAGAGGGTATGCACTAAATACCTGTTTCTATATTTATACAAAAATAAAAATCCCATTAGGGAACATTATCTTCCGAAAACTTTACCAAACGAACAGGGTTAATTCCACAGTGCACTTCATTTGTTTGAAGTGATATTAACTGACAAAATCTCTCCTCATAACAAAGAGGACCATGCAAAGGATATTCCCACATTCATCATAGAACCACACATATATCACACTTCTCGTGCTGCTGAGGCTCGTTTGTCGGGTTCGATGCCAACTTCTCATATTATCGTCCCCCGTGCTACCACCAAAATGAAAAAAAATGCGCCAATTGGGACAAAACAGTTGAAACAGTGTGAGCAAAGGTAAACTATACACTTTCCATGTATAATATAGCAACCTTATACCAATCTTTTGCAGCATATTATTGACAGATGTATAAATTCATCTTTGCGTCGTAGTATTATAACAGGGTTTGGTCTACCTGCAGAGATAGGAAGAATCCACAGTAAAATATGTCAGACAGGAGTCATCAACACGTTCCTCCGAAAATTTAATGGTATGACCAACTATGTATTTATATGTGCAATCATTGAGACATCTACTTATATGTGTAGTGTTTCATGTCAAAAACATCTTGTTTGCAATCATTAAGCTGTTCAAACATGGATCCGGCATTTAATTATTGTGAAATCATATAGCAATAAAAAATCTTGTCATAAATTTTGATACCAATAACATGGTAAGAGTCTGCATGGTAAACTCATCATACAGCCTCGTTTCAGAAGCCATCCGTCGGAAGTGAATTATATTAATCTTTCTTATCTTTAATTTTCAACGTCATAAACTTTTCATGTAACATATAACTGCCAAGACAACAATTTACATTGTGCAGGCAATTGCATATTGATTGAAAAATGAAGTAAAAGAAGGTATGTTTTTACTGGAAATATTATATTACATGTACATCATATTAATAAATTTTGCTTCATTTATATTTTAGGTGTAATCAATTATGTGCAGCTTTCTATAGCTTGTACATCTATTGACTGAAAACATGTAAAACCTTCAGCATAATATATTTTCTCAAGATATTCACAAACGTATTGAAAAATCAGATTTACCAGGCATAAGATACTATTTGGCGGTCATTTTGAATTATAAAAGTTACATACATCACCCTAGCAACATTTAAATTTAGTTTTTGCCATCACATACTCTTAGTTTAAATATCACAAAAAAGAAAAAAAATGTTGTTTCACTTCGTAGTTTTTGATTTACCATTGGGTGGCCATTCTGAATTATGTAATTTTGAACCAGTTAGGCATTAAAGCAAACTCGAAATTGGTATCTACCCAGGTGGTGATCTACGGACTATAAACGGCTCTTCCTGCTATTTACTTTGCCTGTAACATGCAAATGTCATGTAACTAATTTTAAGTTTCTTTTCAGGAAGCTGGCTGGCTGACTGAAACCCTCAGAAGAGTACTATTTCAAGAAGTGAATAGATTTTGTATATATAAGGTTTATCATAGCACAAGGTCTCACAGCCTGAGAGATGACAACAATGTTTTTGCAGTAATATCGATTGAACTTCACCAGTTAATGATCTGTAATTATTTAAGATATTATAACACAGACCAATAAAATCTTCTCTGTTATGACTGAGGTCTTCTCTCGTTGAGATTGACAATTAGCATGATTCCCAGATGATTTACTGAGTTAGTACATTAAACTGCATTTTCATTTAGATAAACTCAGAATCAACTATTGTTTTGTTTCGGGTAAAATGAATGTACTTTGTTTTTTCTATCCTTATATAATATATCATACTCAGCACCAAACTCCTCACATACTGTCAACATCCTCTGTAATCCTTTTTATACTTGGGTTGAGCATAGCAGCGTCATTTGCATACCAGATTGCACCGGAATAAATGTGACCAATATTGCGCCCAACATCTGAACTTTATTGACATTTAACTCATTCCACCCTGATAGGAGACTGAGTCAACAGCTTTCCTTGGCGCGCTCTGGAAAGCTGTTGACCATGGGCATATAATTTGGAATGATCTTCCATGCAAGTTTCATCCAAAATATTGAAAAATAATCCCTAAATTAGTAAAATACAATTAGCAGACGACATTTAGATATTAGCGGGAAAAAGCGTCATCAGGGTGGAATGAGTTAATCAACTCATCAGCAATGGCGAGATGATGCAACCATATCTAATTCCGTTTTCCACTAGGACGTAATCAGAAAAGAAGATTCCAAACTGCAAGTATCTGTTGCTTTTCATGCCTATCTCACAGCATACACATAACAATATGTGGATCCAATAGTTCAGCAAAAATGAAGAAATACTGGGGCATAAAAGAAAGTTATGAAGGAGCTGTTATTTCAACATATTACAATTACCTTTTGACTGCTCGATTCTTATCATTCATTAACCTTTTCATCACAGAGTATATTGCTCAGCAATTAAATTTTGTAAGTTCTTGGTTTGGTCACAACATGGAGATTTCACATAAAATTAATTTGAATATTAAAATCTCTATATAACCAGCCTACAAACGTCATGTTGGTCTTCTAAATGACGTTTATTTATGATTCTTTTGTTGTCCATTTCAAAATCATTTCCCTAAAAAAAAGAAAAAAAAGGAAAAAAATCTAATACCTTTTGGTAGTCTTAATATCACGTTTTCACTGTATGCATATTGATTTTAAGGGAAAACTTTACACCCCTAACAATTGTAAAACATAGTTGGTGCTGTTTTTTGTATTTGAAACCTGTTTATACAGTTAAATAATGAACATTTTGTTAGTCGTTACTTTGACGTTAGTTGTTACTTTGACGCCTTGAAAAATTAAAGATTTTTGAATCGTTGTGTTGGATTTCAGATCAGTCTTAATATTTAGGTCCACATGAGATAAATCCCATTGGGAAAATAGCATCATAAAATTTTTCCATTTTACTTATCATGGCCAATAAAGTAGCACAACGAAATCAAGCCATGACCACAAAGGTGGACGGGGGGGGGGATTATAACACACAGAACTCTCCTAAAAAGAGTCCGAATATATTGAAAATAATAGAGAAATGAATCACTTTGATGCATGATATCTTTAACAGAAATACAATGTTTGCTACCTTAGGCTTACAGTCATAATTTGCCACTATGACACTGGTCACATCTGAAATGGCAATCCAATTTTTCAAGACATTTCCGCATTTAAATTTAAAACATTGAAGCAGCAACATAATTTGCATTTTCGGTTACATTTGATCCTGTAAATGTGTGGGACAGAAATAAGTTAAAGACATTCAGGGTCATGTATGAAAGAGTTTATTTTTTCATACTGGATAAAAAAATAGACCAAAAAATGCAGAACTGTACAGAACAGTTTTTCCATAAGCTTGTGTGTTCCTCTATGGACGACTTCACCCACCAAAGTATAGTTGCCATTTGCAAAAGAAGAGCAACAAGCATCAAGGATATATATATATATATATATATATATATATATATATATATATATATATATATATATATATATATATATATATATATATATTTATATATATATATATATATATATATATATATATATATATATATATATATATATATATATATATATAGTAACACTTAGCGGTCTTGTAACGTATCGGAACGACGGCTTTCTTGCATTTTTAACATTTGGCGGTGTTGGTAACATTTAACAGTGTGAAGGTATTGACTTTTGTAACACTTAGGGATAATTGTAATACTTAGCGGTATTGAAATTGACCCTAACTGTTACTTGTAACAGTTAGCGGGATTGTTACACTTAGCGGTTGTACAGGGTGATCTCCAAAACGTGACTACTATATCAACAGCCTGGCCAAGGTGCTTTCTATCGGTAGCTAATGTTCCCTGAACACAGGCCTTTAACAATGATTGCCTCGAAAGATGTCAATGTAACACTATTAAATTTAATCTTTTGATTGTGCTGCAGCCTTGAAAGACTACCAGCATATGTCACAGCTGCACAAGTATAGTCCTGTATGTATGGAATATGTTATTACTGTTAAACCACAATTGCTTGTGTTGTATCAATAATCCCGAGCCTTGTTCTCGTGAGTGTACAAGACTATTACTTCAAAAATGTTGAAACAATCCTATAAAATTGAAACCGAGATGGCATGAGCAGACTGTATGACTGGTTGGATACAAATTATAATTTATTACGTATATGGCCTGCTTAACAACTTCCCAAATCTGAAAACAGTTGTTTGACTATTCGAGGCTTGGTTGGTGCAATTCAAGGAACTTTAAAGACGTTCGGTACACCTCGTTATGCGCAACCATTTATGGTCCAATGCCTCTGTGCAGTTAGAGCTGGTATTTGTCGATACCTGCACTAGCTGCTGTTCGCTTTTCCTATTTTGCACAGTTCCGTTTGAGAAACATGGATTGTTTACGAAGAGTGAAAAGGAAAAAGAATGGGCGGTTTGTTAACAAATGCCAAAACAAAGGACTAAATACTTTAAAAGAAGGCTGAATACGTCGAAACACGACAGTGGTAGACCAAAACGCATGTACTCAATCAGCGAACGCTGACCAAGCCACCGTCGAAAGTGCCACGCCCACCCCCCCACCCCCCACCCCCAAATGCCACATGTACATGTAAACACTGACAGTTATAACTGGGACGAAGGTCGCAAAATTGTGGAACTAAGTGTACTAGCCAATAGTCTTGTATGCGAGGAATGTAAAAAAAAAACATTGTCCCTAAAAAACACAGAATCAGAAAAACGATATGGCTTGGCCAGTGTACTGTCCATTTCTTGTGAATGTGGTACGATAAACGCTGTCCCAACTGGAAAAAAACAACAACAGAGTAATACCCCACCGTCAAAAGGTGGCACAGGCATATTTGATAATGTGCTACCTGTGCTACCATTCGACACTGTATTAATGCAACTATAATTTTGATATTCTTATGTTTACCTCTTTTTTCCACATTGCTGTATTGCACTATGGAGAGAATCTTAAAATGTTTGCCTCTTCTAAGTAAAACTATGAAAGTATATATTATGACTGGAATATAAAATTAACGACATACTGCCGTTCATTTGAGCTACATACATGTATATTGATATGGTATCGAAGTGAGACAATGAATGGATACCTTTACCTATGAACTTAGAACAAATTAAGTCAACATGCATGAATTCTTTGTACAATTGCAGGAAAAATAGCACCGTATGATACCTTTTTTTGTTAATCAATGAAATCAGTACATATTTTGGAAACCCCCAACAATTTTTCAGGGATTTGTAAATATTTTTTCTATTTCAAATTTACAAAATACTGTGAGCACTTATACATTTTTGCAAGGCGAGATGAATTTAAAGTCACATTCCAGCATGTTTTGTCTACATATTTGTTATTAAAAGGCTTGATATACATTGCAAACACTCATATCGAGGTACTTTATGCATAGTTATGCATGCTTAATTTTTTTTTTGCTTTTACCCACATATATAATGGCTGCTATCAAATTTCTGTAGTCCTCGCATGTATCGCCACCTAGCGACAAAAGTAGCACCGTGACATGCCAATTTTTTGCTTGCATTTTGTTTCAAATGCCAATATCTTTGTTCACACCAAAAACCAGAGATTTCTAAATTCTTTTGACCAGTGTACCGAACGTCTTTAAAGGCTATCAAACCCTGATGTCTGGAAAGACCCTATGTTTTTCACTAATTTGGCAGTCAGATTTTTACTAGTGTGTATATATCAGCACAGGCATTTGGACAAATAAGCAAACCCACTCATCGGGACATTTTTGTCCATTTCTATATTTAACTTATACCTATAATCTTAGGCGATTTGAATGCATGATTGCAACATGCAGTGACATCATCTTGTACCAGGAGTCCAAGGCTACCATAAAGTTTTTTAATTTTGGGCTTTGCTTACGGTCTATAACTGCAAGGGATATTTTGAGCAATTCATTTTCCAAATACTACCTGTGTCACATTGATTTGACATGCTTTAGTTCTGCTTGTTGCATCGTGTAAGGGTAAACGTTGGGAGTACTGTCTGTGTCTATAGTGTTGGAGCAAAAATCATGATTTAAAGTCCTGTGGGATTTTGATGAAGATTTTATGCCACCTATTCAGAAATGTTATTCATAGCCAAAAGAACATAAAAAAATCATGTTGGCACTTTGCCAACCTGTTAGATTCAAAATGGCCGCCATTTTAAAAAATGGCCGCCAAACTCCAAACATACTGATATTTTATGTTACATAATGTGTCCGAGATGTTCGATTTAATAGATCTAAGGATCCAATTTTAACCTTTTGTCATCCAGGAACATTATTCATGTCTTTTACCTTAAACCTGAATATTATTAGACACCAAAATTTAAAATATCTGAAAAATGTTATCTATATCTTATAAATGTCTAGCGTTAAAATAGTTGATTTAAATTTGGCCTTTATTTTGGTTGTTACTGGCATCAATGAGGGTATGTATAGCACTGTAGTTATCACAATTCAAGATAGCCACAATTTCTTCAAAATGGCTGCCCCACCACCACTCCCCCCACCCCCCACAAACCGCTATGTCATTTTACATAAAGGACCAATATTCTCCAACTAACATTATCTAAGAGTTATATATCATACTCCAACCATGTAACAACATTGTGTCATGATTTTCAATCTTGAAACTTAACACCAGTTGTTACCAACCAAGTTTCAAGATGGCTGATATGCTAAAAAATGCATGCATATCATCTATGCATCAAAACTTGTTGATATCTAACTATATTTCTAATTACCCTTTTAGTCTAGATCAATACTTTTTTCTCATCTGATCCAAGATCATCAGTTCAAATCATTGTTCCCTATTATAACTTACCCGTTGTTTGAATGTATTTTGCAGGTCTGTATTGTAGTATTGGTGTGCTGACAGAATGATTCCCTGTATGGTAGCTAAAGTGGTGGTATAATGTATGGTGCTGGCATGCTGATGGGTGGATCTGCATGAGCTAACTGCTTGGAGAAATAGTGTCCCAAGTGCTTTTAGATTACTTGCTGAGTCTTCATTTATATTGAAAGACTGAACACATTCTTGCCATAATCCAAGCACATTTATTTGCAAAGACATTTTTGCACAAAGACTGTAGCAAGGCCTCTTGCTTAACCCCATTTATTCTGGGGTCTAGTCTTCTAATTCCTCTAAAAGTGGCCAACTATATAGAAAGTCATCTCCTTTGTTGTCTTCAATTAACCTTTGTCCACAGAAAACATTTTGAATAATAATTATAGATGAGAGCTAAACAGAGATAACATGCCCCATGAATTTACAGCTTTTCAAAACGGAATAGGTGTTTAGTGCCCACCTCATAATAAGAAAATAGCATTCAGATATGGATTACCCTCGGCGCCCACAACTTTTTCCCCAATTCTGCATTTTTTTGAGACTTTGCAGGTGTCATAATACGGTGTATCTGCAACAAAATCTTCATCTCTCTTTCTCTATCTCTCTCTCTCTCTTTCTCTCTCTCTCTCTTTCTCTCTCTCTCTCTCTCTCTCTCTCTCTCTCTCTCTCTCCATATGTTAAAAGACTGTACATGGACCAATACTCTGAAACCTGTACTATTCCAAATTGCTTTGTTTATAATGAGGATTCATAAAATATATTTGTATGTAATTATGTTTTCTTTGTCTCAGTCAGTTCAGCTGTCCTAACATACATGTGGTGCTTTGTTCTGAAGCAAGGTGTTAACTAACCAAGTAAATTTATTTGGGTGGCCCCTGCGAGAGTGGATGTTTTCATCCTAAGCTGGGTCATCCTGACTCTCTGTTCTCTGTGGTGATAATGTACTATTTCTCCTATTTTTTGTTTTGCATTTGTTTATATATATATTTCTGTCATTATTACCTAACAATTGAAATGTATTGAATTTATTGCCGAATAAAATAATCTGAATCTGAATCATGATAAGAGAGTGTCAAATAAATACTTCAAAAGTTTTATAAAAGGTTTCAAAATAATGAGAGGAAGCTGGTTTTCAATGGGAACATAGTCCCTTATACTGTGCACCTCTAATGAAATTTGCTTCTTTTTTAATATTTTTTTTATAAACAACAGAAAATTATAATGTTCATAAATACACTGGTTTTGTACATTATCTGAATCTGCCTTGATTCATTTCACGCTCTCGGTCACTGATTGAAAAATCAACCATAGAACTAAACATACATTAATTTTCTTCTCTCCCCAAACCTATCGCCGTCGATTTTTTCTGTGAATATTCAATTTCTCATTATTTTTAGCAATCTCTCATGAAAATTTGATGAAGCTGCGATAGATCCTTGTTGAGATATTATGGTAAAATGTCTCCTTGTGTCTCCTTGTGCGCCACTCAGACGGCCCTGAAATAAATACTTTAAGGTTTCATACAAAGTTTATAAATACCAAGAGGATTTGTAATAGGAACCTGGTCCATCAGAAGATGCATCTCTGACAAAAACGTGGTAAAGGTGCGATCAAAATTGTTTGAGATATCGCGGTAGCATCGTGGTTGACGCCACTCAGACGGCCTTCAAGCAAATACTTTTAAAGTTTCATAAAAAGTTAAGAAATAATCAGAGGAAGCCTGTTTTCGATAGGATCCTGGTCCATCATAAGGTTCTTCTGTGACAAATGTTTAGTAAAGCTATGGGGAATATTTTTGGAGATAATATGGTAACACCTTCCCCTTGTGTGCCCTCAGACGGCCTTGAAATAAATTCTTAAAAAGTTTGATTAAAAGTTTAAAAATAATATGGGGATGTTAGTTTTCGATAGCAAACTGGTCCATTACAAGTTGCATCTCCGATAAAAATGTGGTACAACTATGGTGTATATTTTTTGAAATATCAAGGTAACATTGACAAGATGGATGAACAGATGGACTGACGATGTAGGGGATGACAATACCCTCCAGCACTTTATGTGCCGAATGTAAAAACATACCAACTCTATTAGCCTATTCTCAGCCAGAGTGGGTCAAACACCTAGGTAACCACTAGAAAAATATCACGTCTGGGCAGTATTTAACAGAATGGAAACTTTGTAGTCAGAATTTATGTGTTTAGAAAATGAAATGTACTAAATTTGGTCGTAAGGTTCCCCCCACCCTCAACCCAGTATATTACTCCCACCTAATAATAATGCAAGGTGCATCTCAGCTTATCCTACTAGCTGATCATTGCCATGTACAGCATATGCAGAACAGTTCATATATCACTTGTGTACTACAGTTTGATCTTGGTGAACTTCTTGCCTGTGGCTCACCTGGCATAAGTGATAGATTTTAGATGAAGTACCAAAAGTATACCCAACATATTGATGACTCTGGAATTATGATGAACTGCTTTCATCTTCATCGTCCAACTGAACAAGCCAACTGCTATGGCAGACTGCCACTGTATATGGCAATCACCAGATACGGCCAGCTTCCACTGTGTAGGACATTCACCAGCTGGACACCACAACTCACAATATGAGAGTGACAATGATGAAGATGAGAACGATGATAGTTTAAATAGGTATCTTAATCACACAATTATGTACTTGGTAATGGAGATGACGATGTCATTTAATGTAGCAATACACTTTTATGTGTCAGAATGTTGTTTCAATGTTTATTCACAATACGAGGGTAACAATGATAAAGATGAAAACGATGATAGTTATAATAGTTATCCTAATCATACAAATATGAACTGGGTAATGTCATTTATTGTAGCAATACACTTTACTATGTTATACACAATATTGTTTCAATGTTAACTCACAATATGAAAGTGACAATGATGAAGATGAGAATAACGATAGTTAAGATAATTATCCTAATCATACAAATATGAACTATATAATGGAGGTGATGATGCCATTTATTGTAGCAATACACTTGTTTCATAATACCGATCCAGTGTAAACTCACAATATGAGAGTGACAATGCTGAAGGTGAGAATGATAATAATTTCAAACTGGTCCCCCAGTCACCCATTTATGAACTTGGTAAGGGAGGTGATGATGCCCTTTATTTTAGCAATATACTACTGTCATAATATTGTTTCAAAATAAAGTCATTTATCTCGGTTCAGTTTACATTCTTTTGATGGAATGATTTGATACTTTTAAGACAAATAAAAATTGACGAGGATTCAATTTGAAGATAAAAATCCAACTTTAAAGCCGGGAGTTATGAAAATAAATACCCACATAAAGTATTTTATACTGCAAGGACCTTTAAGGGACCTGTAATTGGACAAAAATTGGAAATTTGGCAGCCTTTTTAAAATATGGCGGCCATTTTGAATCTAACAGGTTGGCAAAGTGCCAACATGTTTTTTTCTGTCATTTCAGATCAATTTAACATTTCTGAGTAGGTTTTATAAAATCTTCATCAAAAGCCCACGGGACTCATTATGCCCCCACACTACTACTTTTACAGCTACTGTTGTGAATGCCTGGTATCGTGGCTTGATCTTTAATATAAATTTGCTATTTCATCTTTGCTAATTCGTACTCAGCCTTGGACACATCCTGCATTGATAAAGTTAATACGAGAAATTCCATGTCTGATATCTGTGTACGGATTTTAAGTGTCGAGATACTTTGCAATAATAATGAAAAAAAATCTGTTTTCTATTATTTTCATGTAGACGGCATCGGGATTTTTTTCTTGTACACCAGGTTGTTTCATTTCGCATGATAAAATCTGTTTGGCCATTTACTCAAACAGGCCTACTGAGTGTCTGTGGTTTGTTACGTAATGTCTTGTTCTGTTTGCAGTGGAAGGTATTGAATCCTTCATGTTTCTTGCTGCTTTGCTATTTATAGCTCAGTTGCAGGGAATGGGAATTATTCAGCCCTTCAATAAACCTGTATAAGAGCAGACCATGGAGCAACAATGCATTTTTGTGCCAGTCTCAACTTTGCAAGGTTGTTATGAACTCATAATCATTGTTTTGACACGTGCATAAATTCATTTGGCTCCTGCACAATGGACTTTTCAAACTTTTTGCATCAAACGTTATAATAGTGCCTATTTAGTGTATGAGTTTAGGCGCAGACTTTTATTGGATTCGATACGGAGTGTGTGGAAATTAGATTGCGTCATTATTTTTCATTAATTCATTTACCTGTTTTATTTGTTTGTTGGGTTAAATATTATTTAGTTTATGTGTTGTTGGTTGGCGACTACACAGAGCACATGGCACTGTCGCTCGTGATATGTACACTACTTACCCTGCTTGAGCATAGAGAGAGAGAGACAGTCATATATATGATATTCAGATGTTGTCGAATATGCTGATTCTGCGGGGGTAACTGTATGTTACACTTCTAGTTGAAAATTATGCTATACCATTGCAAGCATGCTTTGACATATGGTGTTTATAAATACTTATACGGCAGCCACAAGTCAATGCCCCCAAAATGGGCAATCACTAATTACATCCTGTAATTGTTAAAATTTTGATACCCAGAAGCATCCACTTATATATGTATGCAGATATATATATATATATATATATATATATATATATATATATATATATATATATATATAAAGTAATTGAACACACATTTAAGTCTTTAGAGGACGCATGCTGTTTCCTATTGCCTGCATTATGGCCTAATTAACCAGTTAGCTTCTGCCAATAGGTGCACCCGCAAGTACATGGCAGCTGTTTAGGCACAAGGACAACATAATAAAATAATGATGTCAAGAATGCCAAATAACATGACTCAGTGCTTTTGTTAAAATGTATCATTCACATGGATTGCTGGATAAAGATATTAACAACCTGGCTCACCGGGCCGTTACCCTGTTTTCAAAATATATTTGGAACAAGCTCTGGTCATTTGCTCTGGTTTTGTCACAAAAACCAACCGTAGAGGTAAAGTCTTGAAGTAGTGAAGGGGCATGTTACCACAAGTGCAGATAACTGTGCAGAATCCTCTGCTCTCTTAAATTGCACAGGTGCTATGTGCACAGCACCAGCATCAAACAATCTTTATTCTGTTGCCATCTGGGATATGACATCTGGTGTGTAATCTTTACACAGGGATGCAACATATGTTGGTGAGAAGCGATATTTCTACAACCTAGTACAACCCAGTATCCCAGTGAAACAATTGCAATGTATGCAGTGCTACTTGTACAGATGACATTTGATAATCTGATAAACGTTTTGGTACGTAATAAATATTATACTAAATATTCTTCCCCCTTGCTTAGAGCAACGGCCTAGCTTGCACGACCTATGGGAACTGCCGATCTTCTACTTCCACTGAAGGGCTACAATCTGTTGCTACCTCCTTAATGTAGCTACACTCATAAGGTCTTTGCACATACCTGTCTTATGGCTGAAGATGTCTCTGTTGCTAATACTAACTGGCAAATGAAGGATATGCACCGAATGTCAACTTGGTGTAATGATCTATCATTATACGCTTCTGTGTGTCTGATGTAGATCAATTGCTAGACAAACAAAAGGTGCTGATAGTAAACTGTTCACAGCTAGACAAACAAAAGGTGCTGATAGTAAACTGTTCACAAAAGAAAATTTGTCAATGGCTGATTGGCCAAACACATGCTTCAGACTCTTCTCCCCAGTCTTTGCAGCTGTTTTGCGGTATAGAAATAATAGTCTATGAGGTGATAAGATTCAATTATCCTTCATAATTTCACATTAACACCAATTGTTTTAATACCTTAAGATCATACCCCTCTCTGCTGACGTAGCTTTTATCAAACAATACATTATCCTCAAGTGCAATAGAGGCATGACTAAATTCAATGGACAGACTGGAAGCACCTGAGCTATGTCCCTGGCCTAAACACCAGGCATCCCGATATGTTTAACATCAGCTATTCTAAATATAGGTTTGTGTAGAAAATATGAGTATCACATGGACTTTTCTGTAATGTGGACTGGACAGCTAAGAGTATGCCTGAGTGATCACACAAACACAAAGTGTCCTGGAAATGAGACAAGTCACAAAAGTAAGAACCGTGGGTCTGCAATTGGGGTGCCTATGGGCTTTTAAAGGGGTCCCTTGCTATACAAGGATCAATGTGACCTGGTGTATGGGCAACTCAGAACTCTCTGAATTCGACACAGGTGGGAACACTGGCATGTTGGAGGCTCTTTCCCAGTGTGAAGTTTGCAGAGTAATGGGGTGATCCAGGTCAGTAGTATACAGGTGGCGGACAGTTTTCATAAAGCAAAGGGATGTAAGAAGAAACCTCAATCTGAAAAACCATGATGTTTAGGCGGGAAGGACGACTGGTACCTGATGAAGTGCATGATAAGACACAAATGCCTTTCTGTGGAAATGTTTTGCCAGCAATGGCACCAGGCTTGCAACATTGCAGCATCATGGCGTCCAATCCACAGGAGCCTGATATCGGCAAACCTAAGGTCATATTACGCTGCCATCCACATCCCGGTCAGTTTTGCACAGATTTTTGGATTGATGCATGATGGAACATAACGTCTATGGAGGAGGCAACATCAGAATGTGGGGAACAATCACCGCAACAGTACGAACTGAGCTCATTGAGAAATGGGACTTTAACAGGCCAGTGTTACATGGATGAGATCCAGCCAACAGTCACCAAATGGTTCCATCAGGATCCTGGGCTATCCGAGCAAAGCAATGCATGGCCACATGCTGCATGAGTCAGCCTACAGGATCTCCAGCAGAAGATCTAAATGTTGACCTGCTCAGCCCGATCTCCTGACTTGTCCCACACTGAACATTTATGGGATGTGCTGGGACGTCAGGATAAGTATGACGAAATGGGGCAATCTTGAACCACCTGGTACAGTGGCTTACAGACCTGTGGAACCAAATTACCCAGACTCAGACAGCCAAACTTCTCAGCAGCATGCTAAGGGGGGTCTAGGCTTGTTTGAAGAAGCCTTGTGGTCATATTCGCCACTGACGTGTGCAGCCGTTAAACAAACAGAAAAATCATTTTAGGGACCACGACACCCTCCCAAAACAGGTAATGTAAAGCACTGGCACAATAAAACACACAAACCCTCCACACATCCTAACACACATACCCATTGTTAAGTAAGGTGATTGGCTGTTTTCTTGTTTGGTACTTTGTTTGTTTGACCAGGAGTATATTTCCAGGTCATTATCCACCTCAAAATAGTTTGGTTTTTGCTCCATAAAGGTAACAACGTAAACGGGTATCACATTTGGTCAATAACAGACCATAAAAATTCCATTTCAATCTTACTGAATGCTACCAATACCAACTGAAGCAACTCCCTGATGAGTCGCATCCAAAGCGTTGCTTATATATTTGCAAACTTTTTACATGCAGTCCAAAAGTAGGTTTATTTGGACAATACAAATATATAGAAGCTTTACAAACGCTTCTTAACTTGCCTACCTTTTGTGATAAGGACTCTTCTCCCCCAGATATGCAGGCTTTCCAACACGCCGACCTCTGAAAGATACAGACTGTTGTACCCTGAACGTCAGAATCATCTAAATGAACACTCCCTTAATACTCCTCATCATCTAGACCGAGGACGGTGGCCGACCTCTGTGTATCCCTTATGTTATATCCTCAATCCATCGAACAGAGTCAGGTCTCACTGAATTGCATTTTTATCAAATAACTGTTGGAAATCTCATCTTCTTCCATATGGTTATGGTCATATTCTTCACATTCATATTCTATAGGTTTTTCAAGGTATACTATGCCTTCACCTTCACAGCTACATTTGTATGTGTTGATTGCGATAAATCCTTAGATTTTTATGGTTAATCACCGATTTGTGCTTGCTGTCTTTGACTTCGTACAGTGCTGAGGAAATAATACGTCTTACCAAATATGGCCACATTCAGATACACTATTACTTATGACTGAATGATATTTTGGATGCCAACTAAATTTTACATATAATGTCACCAATTTCATATTATTTATCTACCAGCCCCAAATCATAATTGTATGTCTGCCTTGCTTGGACCATTCCCAAGTTTTCTTCTGCGATTCAATGAACTCATTGCAGGCATTGCTGTAATTTTTTGACAAATAGTGGGAGGTTTCTAGCTCATCGGCGAACGATTGCAGACTCACTACAATGCCCATACGCTTCATTACTTGTCCATAAAAATAATTTTAGCAGAATTTAAATTTTGATGTTGCACCTAATTCCGTGAGACCCTGGAAACAAAGGAAGCACGTCATCCCCTGCATTATGCCAAACCCTGATATAGCATTTGATCATTTGCATCAATAGTTTGGTTTTAGTTTTTGCAAAAGTCTTCACAAAGCACAAACTAGATATCCATGAAATGCATTTACTTGCTGGGAATATAATCGGTAACCTCCTCTAATTTTGCAACATAGATTGGTAAACAATTTTCTCAGTCATTGTTTTTGCCATCCGATATGGTGGAGGAAAGCATTTTACCCATTAGAATTGACCCATAACTCAATCGATATACTGATTGCTTCTTTTACTTTGGTTATAGGACCAAAAATATGGAAATGTGTTGGCCTCAGCCTGGCTTCTACATGATACATACCAATGGTTCTTTGGTCATGTTCTTGGCATCTCTTTTTTATTACAGGCAGTATAGGTGCTCATATAATCCACCACATCCTTTGACAAGTAGTAACATCAGTGGGGCTGCTTGACTTGATGCAGCAGCTTCTATGGCCAAGATGCCCCACAGATGACAGATCCAGGCAAAGTGCCCCACCTTCCAATGTGTAACGGATCACCAACCACCAGTATTGGGAATTCTCCCTCCGACTGCTTTCACATGGTTGGCATCAATGAGATGTTCAACCTGAAACATCTTCAATGAAAGTAGTTTGATCTCAATAATACCTCAACATTGTTTCAAATACTAATACATAAACACCTCAACATTATTCCAAGTATTAAAATACATACTTGTGCAATTTTACGCCTTGTCTTGCTAGTATATATGGGAATTTACATTATATCATGCATTTGCTATTCTTGAACGGCATTCTAATCATAGAATCTAAAGGAGTTGCCTCTATTGAGCATAATGTAAAAATAATAAGCCGCTATCCCAACAAAAACGTTTTCGGAAATTGTAGGCTGCAAGCGCACATGGTGATGACCTGTTAATAAGGTCATTTGCCTGTTCAAGTTTTGAATAATCTACGTTTAAACATTTAACACGACGATTGTAATATCGTTTTACAAATAGTATGGAGCGTAGAAAAAATAAACTTAATTGGGTTTGCTTTGCTTTGCTTTGCATTGGCTTGACTTCGCTAGATTCGATATGACCTAATACAACTCGATTTGACTTTATTGCACCGAATCTAAACCTGAAGTGGATCTTATCACAAGGTCTTCTTCGTTTCAGGGTCGTTGTTTGCACGTGCCTGACAGTGTCATAATGTGAAATTATCATTGACGGTCTGTCGTGCTAATGAAGTATCTATATCAAATATGTGATGCACTTGACATCATACAACAGAAAAAAGCAAATTGCTTGCCAGTTGGGATTATGTGGATAAAAATGAGGAAAATAATAAAAAGTGAGGACTTTATTAACCATCACTGTGTCATTCCAATTGCCAACAATGTCGACATTTGACGAATGTTATGCAACTTAACTGTCTCAAACATCAATAAAACGTTTTCGATAGACACCTCTTTTCTACTAGGTTACTCATAAGACACGTACCTGTATATGAGTGTTTAATTCGGAAATGGCAACCACAAACGATCCCATAGAATGCTCGAAACATACCAGCTTTTTTAACCTTGTTACTTGCACCCATGTCTTTACATGACATAGGCTGGTTGGACTATAATGGGCAATTATGGTCAATTTGATGGGTACAACAGTACTCGCAGCACAGTATGAACCCTCAGGGACCTTGGCTTATTGTGATTTTCCGTTTGCTCTTGACCATTTGGCTTTTAATGAATCCACCAGAAACGCGACAAATCCCTTACAATTGTCAAATAAATCATGTGAAGCAAACATTCATTGTCCACGGTCACTATCTCTGTGTTGTTTTACGATTGTCGGGTATTGGAAACACCTACTGCAATCCAGTGTTTATTCCTGGCAAAGTCTTATTTTCCGTGGACTGGTGGCAAACCTGGATGAAAAACAAATAAAAAACAGGAATGCAACCGGAACGGATGCACCACTGAAATCCATAGTATATCACTGGTCGTGTTTGATCACATATTCATAAGTAAACAAAGATTGGACCGTCAATATACATTTGTGGCATATCTTTGAAAATGGTAAAGAAAGACAACTGCGATATAGGTCAGTGGCGTCAAATATATGAAAAGCTCTTTCTTATTTGGATCCAGAGTTGTCTCCTGCATTTAAAAACGAATGTAACTAAAAAGAGGAATGTTAAGACAATAGGTCCTTGGCCAAACTGCTTGTTAGCGCAGAATAAGCTCACAGAACAGGTTGCTCTAGATAGTATCAGATTAACACTTTCTTTTCCTATTATATATCGTACGAAGTTAATGTCCGCCTCTGGACTCTGAAGATGAACCCATCCAGGAAAGATTATTCCACAGAAATACAAGACGTTTGCTTGGTATCTCTGTTTTTTCTTTTCTTTTTTTTTTTTTTTTTTAATTTTTGTTTTTTTGTTTGTTTTTTACGAGTGTCTTGTCGCTACTCCTGGATACTAACTAATTAAAGGTAGAGTAACACAAATGAATACAGCAATATAAATTAGGTCCGTAATACTCACGCGTAACAGGTTAACCGCTCATATGTTCTTCGTTGCTTTTGCACCCAATTTGAGTTCACAGCACACGAAATTATGTACATTAAAATATATACCAGTTGAATGAAAATAAGCAAAAATAGTTAAAATGATACTCACTTAGCTAAAATCCTATTATGTGTCTGATAACCAGATCTTTCTTATCAGAAATATATTATATACACACTTCCCAACTGGGACCGCGACCTCCCCGTCACGGGAAAAGTGAGCTGAGGGAGAATCCGTGTGCAGAGAGGAATAAATTTAACATCAGGTCGTTTCTCTCGTCTCTGTACAACGAACAGGGAAGTTAAAAATAATTCTTCGGATTGAATTTGGCCAGAGACGCATTATCCGCATATTAGTCCTTGAACTTAGCCGTGTTTATATCTGTCAACTTGAATACGCCTATTTGGCTGCTTCAAAAGTGCTTTCATATGCTTTAAAGATTTAATGAAACTCAACTCTATTTCTTTCACATAATTTTCTTGAAATTTCTATATGTCATAAAATTCATGTGATGAAAGTTCAAGTTAATCTTCTGTAGAGCGCATGGCTGCTTAACAGCAGCTTCGAAAGAGCTTTCCTATACTTAAAAGATTTTATGAAACTCAACTCTATTTCTTTCACATAATTTCCCTTGAAATTCCCGTACGTCATAAAATACATGTGATGAAAGTTCATGTTAATCTTCTGAGAGCGTGTGGACTTTATACCGTGTTTATTTCAATTAATCTCTTTATAAATCAATCGCTCTATTACACACAAATACCTTAAATACACATGATTGAACACCAACAAATCAGACCATAAAACAATCGTCAGTCGTTGTCCAGATAACAACCAAATTCGCCCATAAAATAATCTTAAGTTATCGTCTCCCCTACGGCATGTATTCCAAATTTACGGCAACAGTAGGTACGTTAGATTACAAGCTCAAAGCTTGTCGATATATTATCAATTAAGGTAAATAAAAGAAAGGATGGGTTCACTCGACTTTGTCATACCTGTGACATGCTTGAAGTAAGAAGTGCGTTTATTGTTTAAATACACCAGGCTTATCTGCATAGTATCCAAGCAACTGAACAGCCAGTCTTGTGCGGGGTGGGAATTCCAAGTATAACTCATTTTAGTCAAGCGATACGGCTGTGAACGGCACCTTTGTTGTGAATATTACGGTTATTGATACATAATGGCAATGCATGACACGACTTGATGCAGATAAGGTATGGATATTGCTTTCTTGTTACTCAATTACATTATCTTACGATTGATTTTCTCATGAAGTTCTTTTTTGTCTCACATATCAGTAAATCGGCTGTAAACAACATGTACCCATTAGAACTTAATGTAGGTCCACACGACAAGGAATTGTTTTCCTTTCACAGGACACACGCTGATCTCCTTTGACATAAGGTGGACAGGCGAATTGACGATATATACGTGATGTGACAGCTTTGTGTGCGTTATAAGAAGGATCCGTGTTGTCATATGACAATGTTTACAAAACCTTATAAAATTTATACAAACATGTAGACGGTAGAGCTACAGAAGTGCACAATGTACTCTGCTCAGTCATCGCAACAGCCTTCCTTGAAAATGTACTTCATTTAAGTCAGATATTCACATTGTGCACTGGAGTCGTTTCTCCCGGTGCTTGTACTGTTTTCTGTTCTCTATCCCTGCAATTTCGTTTGTATGGATATAGTCGATGTCAACGAGCTAAAGAAGCTCCAGGCACACATTAAACATGTTAAAATACGTCCGCAAGCCTTCGTGGCTTTAATTTCGGCATATTAGATAGTTTGCTTGCAGACAGACAGATCGACACACACACACACACACACACACACACACACACACACACACACACACATATATATATATATGTGTGTGTGTATATATATATATATATATATATAGTTATATATATATAGTTATATATATATATAGTTATATATATATAGTTATATATATATATATATATATATATATATATATATATATATATATATATATATATATATATATATATATATATACACATATATACATGTAAGTAGCTTCAATCGAATTAAAGGTGGAGAGTCACTCTTCTTACACATGTTTAAACTGTTGTATTGCTTCCAGTGACTCAGTGTAACATTAACCCCTACCAGGTAACAGTATTAGTCTCAAATAAATAATTTACCAAGCACTTTGACAAGTACATAAGGTAATGAATGTCCACCTTGCTTTCACGATGTTAAAAGAAAATCTCATATAGCAAAAAAAAAATGAAGCTGAAATTATTGAGAATCATCAGTGATGTTCGATTTGGATGCAAAAGAAATTTCCAACGAAAATAACGTACCTTAAGCCAGTTTCAAAACTGTTGCAATATAATCATGTTATAAACAGGGTTCAAAAGTATCGAAATGCGGGTGGTTTAAACAAATTGATATAGTGTTGCAAAGATTATGTGTTCTAAAAAGGATGCCGAAACTTGTTTGCTATCAGTTATCTTCAGTTTAAAATGGCTGAGCCTCAGTACAACTGAGGGAAAAATGACTATTTTGTGCATGCAGTAAGGTATCTTTGAAATTTTAAGTAACAGTTTTTTTTAATATGGTTAAATCCGACTGAGTATTTATGCGTGGCGCCGCTCTGTAATTACTACTGACATGAACAATTTTGTCAACACAGTTAATTGCTATGACAATTAAATATTATCTTCAGTTTAAAATGGCTGAGCCTCAGTACAACTGAGGGAAAATGACTATTTTGTGTATGCAGTAAGGTATCTTTGAAATTTTAATTAACAGTTTTTTTAATATGGTTAAATCCGACTGAGTATTTATGCGTGGCGCCGCTCTGTAATTACTACTGACATGAACAATTTTGTCAACAGAGTTAATTACAATGGCAATTAAATATTTTCAGTTTAAAATGGCTGAGCTTCAGTACAACTGAGGGGAAAATGACTATTTTGTGCATGCAGTTAGGTATCTTTGAAATTTTAAGTAATAGGGTTTTTTTTAAGGGGGGGGGGTATGGTTGAATCCAACTAAGTATTTATATGCGTGGCGCCGCTCTGCAGATACTGCTGACATGAAAAATTTTGTCAACACAGTTGATTGCAATTGCAATTAAATATGAACCCCGAATATTCATTAGGCTGTTTAAGTTGTGTCTTACCGAGCGTGTGGATCAGCAGCTGTGAATGGCGACCAGGTTAGATCCTTGTAGTGCTATGCAAGCAGGTTGTGGTAGCAGCCTGTGCTCTAGTCACTTCGCCCTGGACAGCATGAAGGGAAAGACTTCATTTGGATGCAGTAAACCTTTTTGAAAAAGCTGCATTTTGACCAGTATTTCCAACAACATTGTGGTGATATATGCTGCTGCTGAACATTAAGTAATTTTAACAATTCATTGAAAATCATTAAAAAAAGAGCAGCTTCACAAAGTGACGCAATTGGGCTCAGAGAACGCCAAGGTAAATGGCCGGCAATTCAGTTAACGAACCTAGCTACCTTTGGTAAAAATAGCAAATATTTTCAGAAACACAATTATTCTCATGCAAATTTTCAGCAGCTGACCAGTTTTTTCCCAGAGATAGACTTGTCAGATTTCCCAGAAAGGTGAACATTTAAAAAAGTAATAAGTCATTGAAGCGCCACTCAGAAAGAAAGCGTATTGAATACCCGTTCACGGGTACAATCCACCAAGAGAAAGTGAGTTATCTGACCAACATTTGTATAACCCAATAAAAATCGCTAAGTTTGGTTCCTAAGGCTCCAATGGTAAAAAAAAAAAAGCCGAAAACATTAGAAGGAAAAAAAAAGCCAAGGCAAACAGGGTTCCGCATCCACGAGTGTATTTCGAGAATTTAGAGCTTAAAGAACTTCATATTTCTTTGCTCAACTTGGTTTGACAATAAAATTATTATTCATTTATTTATTAATTGTAATATCTTCATACTGGGTAACCCAGTGAGCCAAAGACTGTTCTTACCTGGGGGCCCAGTTACATAAAAGGTGATAAAGCATATACAAGAGAAAAATTCAAGTTCACAACTGAACAAAAGATAATGGTGTCCAATATACTAAACATAAATATAGAAATAGTGGGAGATGGCGGAGAAAATTATAATAGGAGTCCATGGAAGTATGAGAATATAATATTTTTAATGGCCTGGTTAAATGTCAGTAGGCAGTCAGAATTCCAGATAAAAGGTGGAGGCTGTTCCATGTCACAGCTCGGTTATAGGCCAGCACCTGTTTATATTTTTCACAACAGAGAAGGGAAATGTGCAGGTTGCATGGGCTGGCATTCCAAATATCCCGCTGAGCGCAACTTATGACATCCGTGTAAACGTCATTGCAAAGCAAAGCCCGACGCCGCTTGTGGTTTCAGCGCTGACCTCCCAATGGACGCCATGATAATCCGCGGGGGGTGGAAACAAGCCCTGCTCAGATTGAGATCTTTGGAGCGGATTGTCACATGCTGGTTTTTCCTTTCCCTGATTAAGGCATCATTAATTTAGTTCAACTTTGTCCAACAAATACATTTAAAAATCCAGTACACCTAAATCTATAAATTCCAGGCAATATGCCCAACAATGCATATAGTTATAACATAGTAATAGAGAATCCCGATAACGTTTCACAGAGAAAATATAACACTTGGTAAGGGTGATGTTGATATTAGCAATAATGACGATGGCTTATTTAATAAATGTTCATGACACATATGTTGGACACAGTCTGACTTTGGTCGTTAGCAGTATCTGTCCCGATTTGTACATGTAACTTAAATTGTGAGAATGTTTTCTTTTTCGGACCCAGCTATATTGTGAGTCATAGTGATAGCCACAGCCTGAACCCGGTAGTGAACTGATGCCAAACAAAAGCTGATTGGCTACACTGCTTCGTAAATAAAGGCTTCTCGCGGTACCCCTTCCTTATATTTCAACTTGGAATGTCCAAAATAATGTGAGAAATAAATCGGGGAAACTGGTTTCACGGTCAGAAGGGCCAGGGGCCGTTGCCGCTACCCAATCGTTTGACTTGTACATCTGTCATAGCAGTCGACAGTCAGGGTGAGGTCCAACAAGATATGGTCGATTCATTATAGGGGTCTAAGGTCCGATATAACACTGCAGATATGAATTTTCGGAATGTCGTACTGCTCTACAATTTACTCTTCATCATGAAAAGTTATCCCAACGGGTCTCCACTGGATCGTCAGAAGCGAGGTCAGCTGAATTGACAAATTGACTATGGCAGTCTCTGTTTCAATTCGCTGTGCACCGTTTGTAAACAACGCTTGTAAACAACACAGTTGGCAAATGGTAATGAGAGCTTGGTTTTTTATTACTTTTTAACGTAAAAAGCGGTTCAAAACTCTACCATTTCATCAAGCTAACCAATGCCACAAAAATCCCAGAAAGAGCCGAAAATGTGTGTTTCCTACTTCGTTAATAAGTTTCATAGGAGTCCATATGTCGGCAATGAACAAGGAATCAAAATTACAAAACCACAGGTAAACAATGCAAAGTATAGGACCAAAAGCAGAGCTATCTGTTGAATTAGATAAAAACTTACGGGTTCCCAGATGTGCCCTGACATCATTTCAAAGCATCTGGCGAAGCACCTTTGGAAAACAAGATTTTCCCAGAGAATTTAAAAAGAAAAAAAATATTACCAATATTCAAAATTATGCCAGCATAGTGTGTTGCAACATGGAAAAAACCAACCAAAGGTACATGTCCACAATGTGAAGTGGTTTTAACCAACAGTTACTGGGAAGTGGTCGAAACTTAAATGTGGCGAGAGATCTGTGCAATAATGATTGGCTGATCGGCAAGTCAGCTGAGCTAAAAGGAGCAAAGCAACATATTTCTCCGGTTATCACCAGGGGTAGGGGTGCGAAATGACCTGTTGGTATGGAGCAATTGTCATCATCATCTTGATAACGCGTAGCAGAATCGGTACCATTACTATTTTTATGTCTGTTAAAGTTTTGTGTGCGGTGTACACATGCTAGGCTGATGAGTTATGATAAAGGCACATTGAATGCTCTTAGTCTGCCAGCAAACACACGCTGTGTCCATATAGAGCTACGGCAAAATTGCCTGTTGTTAGCTCAGTCTTTTGGAATGGTGCTTCACTAGATCTTGATAGCGATATTTTTCAACGCATGACATAAAAATATCTATTAAAAACGAAAGTACGCGTGAGAGCACCCTCTCAAAGTCCTACTTTTCCTTTGCAAATCCGTTTCGTCAAGAGCAGGTTTATGAGCAAAAAATCTGATTTCCATAAAACGAGACAATGCAATCGTTTCATAATGACAAATTTAAGGTGTCAGCATTTCCATTTTTTCTGTTGCCAACAAGGGCGCGATGAAATGTAAGTAAATGTAAGCCTTCTCAAAGATGTCTGTGAACACTGAAACATGTACCAATAACATCAGCAGCACGTAACGTACGCTCAGCCCGGTGTGGCACTATAATGGGTTGGCCGTGTTTTATGGCTTTTCTTTCATTGGGGGAATTTAATTTAGTTGCCTGGCAACCGCAAGATTTGTAATTAAAATAAAGCGATCTGAAACGAGCTGTTACAGCTTTTTTATCAACGATGGAAACACAATGGATGGAAACTAGATCTTCATTCCAGTGATCATACTTACATTTAATTCGCCACATATAGCAAAGTAAAAGCTACATTTGTTTCCACGGGCAAATAAATGGAAATAATCATTCTCCTTGCATGAAAGAGGCGACAAAGATGAGGTCATACGGTGGTTGATTTCTGGATAAATATGTATTGTTTTACCACTCCGCTAAACAGTAGAGTTCTTATCAGTTCTCAGTCCCTGTGCCCTCTGAAGATTAATATAAAGTTTTAAACAAGACGGATGCAGCATATCCAAAGTCCGTAACGCTCAAAGTACGTACGATACAGACAAGCTCTAAATTATCAAGGTAGATCGATCATTTTCCACAGTATTGTCATGTGGCCATTTGCACAGCGTCGGTGAAATGTGGCGCACTATTTTCTTTTTTAGTTCTTTGATGCTTGGGCATCATCAAAATATTGCGAGGCGATAGTCCAAAATCCAACCTGGGAAAAGCTGAAAAATAAGAATTGACACTACACCATTTGCTCACGACATTTCTTTTTTCATTTTTATTAGGAATATATGTTACTCTAGGGCATTTTTAAAGAGTATGTACAAAATATGTGGTCGGCAAAAGCTTTCCAAATCGATGGTTCCCATGGCAACCCTATCAATTTTTCCTTGCGTGACTAATTTTGTCAAATATTTGATAATTTCAACTATATGAATATATGGTTAATAAAAATATGTAGCATATTAATTTGACTTTCTGAAAAGGCAAAATTTATGCAAATATGCTCATTTGTATGTTAATTAGGGGACAGTTTAGGCAAATTTGGAGGTTAGAATCCCATAAATATAATATATTTTTTCAGTGTCACAAATACGGGAGCCCATGGAAAGGGCTAAAATGGTTATGAAGAAAACAAGCGTTATGTTTTTAACACTTTGGTATCACTTTTGACATCTTTATTTGTAGCAAATTTACAGCTGTTTGCGTAATTATTGTATATTGTTCGGAAAAACACAGATCAACAGATTTATCCCGGATATGTGATTTTGCCAACGTTACATTATGGTTTGTATGTCTGTATATGTATAATATATATATATATATATATATATATATATATATATATATATATATATATATATCCTGACTTACTCAATTAAAAAACCCTGGACATGGGATAAATAAGCATAGTGGTCAGGCGTTGACACCTAGAGTGTCAGGAATGACCCAATTCAGTGACAAGCTAATTAGACACATGTGGTTACACCAACACCTGCCTGCCATGTACCACAGATCAGACAGTGTGCACGTAGGACTTCCAGATACAAGGATGGCCGGTATATGATATGGTACATGTATGGCAGAGACTCACTTTAGAAGATAAGTATCTTTAGCATTGTTGTGCATTCTAACGCTCATACTAATGGACCGGCATAATGATCGTATAAATTCGTGTCCAGTTTGTCAGGGACTTTCAACTCCAACGCATTTTAGGATAAAATGTGTATTCCGTTACTAGTGACTTTCAGACATTAATGAATATAACCCTGGAGTCAAATAGAAAATGTGGTAAAGTATACATGTTCTGAAAGCCAAGAAACTAGAGTTTGATTCAATATTTTCATGATGTCAGTTGATGGCAGTGTTTACCTAACATTTATGTGAGTGCCCTTCATAATTTACCACGAATTTAGCTCATTAAAGTTTGAATATTTTTGTCAAATCTGCCTTGATCTAAAGTTTTTGGGATGACCTTCATTCTGCCTGTGTTGCTTTATGGTTTAAAACTACCAAAGGATTGTCCCTATTAATATTTTTTTGCTTAGGGAATAGCGACTCAAAATATGCTTTTCACGTTGTAATTTTTTAACCGTAAAACGACAGAGGCACGTGAAACGCAAAGCACCAAGAAGGGAATTATTCCGTTACAACGGTAATCAATCTATTTATACAAAAATTGAATATTATAATAAACACCACGCCTTACTTAAAATACGGGCACTTCAGATGTCTACAAAATGGTCACGAATCCCATATCAACAGTAACTTATACATTGTTTCACTTCCGTTATGAATGAATCTATCTGCGCCTTGGTGAAGTACATTTATCACAAGTTAAGCGTGTTTTGCACTATTCAGCTATATTTTCCAAATGTATAGCAACGTCAATAAAAACAAACATTAATACAGATGTTACAGAGCGCCAATCCAGAATGTCTGGAAAGAAACACTTTCGATAATTGGCAGCAGGATTGTTCCCGGAACTGTTGTGTAAAAGACGTGATCATCCTTGTGACATTATATGCCTATGTGAGTGAAAGCCTGTAGCGTGTGCGTGCCAGGATGGATGTAGAGGAAATTGAACTAGACCCTCGATGGCATTGATGTTATGCCTGGCCATTAATATTTGTGATAGTTTCTTCTACCTGTATTGACTACGTTTTTGCTCAAACATACACTGGATTATTTTTGACCTCCAAATATACACTCACAGGAAAACATCCCAAAGTAAGTGTATTAAATTTGGCATGTCTCGCATTTAATTTAGAATGATTTACGTTTAAAGAGACATGTATGTAATAAAACATGATTTGTGCTGAACTGTGATGCTACTGTTTCTTTATCGTAACCATATAAAATTTTATAAACATTCTGGAGTCCTGGAAAGATTTGGAATTTGCTGTACGTAATCTTTAATATATAGCATTACTTTTATGCCATCTATCACTACAAACTTGATGATATTTTTCTTTAACATAGCTGAGCTCGTCACATGATTATTATGATGACCGTAATGAAACGCAAAAGTACTTGTTGCTCCATATAAGCCAGATTATGGAATAGAATGAACCAACATGTAGAATCACGCTGCACACACTGTTAAATGCTTGAGCAGATATTCTTGTTATTTTTGCCAGATATTTCTTGCCAACATACTTGTTTCATTTTGTAATCTACATATATATATATATATATATATATATATATATATATATATATATATATATATATATATATATATATATATATATATATATATATATATATCAGTCTTCTATACTTATTTTCTAATTTGATATGTTGATCAAACTGAGAGGTTTGGCATTTATGAAGCACAAGATAAAATTTAAAAATTAAAAATATAAAATCAGCATAAAGTGCCTCTTCAAACATGTAAAATAGCAGATTCGCACATGATTTGTTCTTGTTAGAACCAAAAACTAATATGCCACATATCGTTACCAAATAAAAATCCAAAATATAAAAATTCAGAACAGTATGTTAGAAAGAGCCTGACAAGGTCGGAGTATAAGAATTAAAGGGATTGCCACGGAAACCATCATGTTTGACAATGTTGGCCGGCCAGGATTTTAAGACATACTCTTAAATCATACTCTAGACTAGTGTTCCTTTTAAAAATTTAAAAAAAAAAATCGCTGTGGGCAAGTCGTGCAGGGTCATCATAAATTTTCATACCTGGGTCTCGGCCTAAGTACGCTTGAACTGAAGAGATCATATTAGGTCCAGATAACAGCTAAGTTCAGCGAAGTCGCGTCCATCATCGACCACACAAGCTTAACGTCTCGGAATAAGGCTGCACAAGCAGCCATATTTATTCATAGGTAGATTCGAATAAAGGCCATAATTTAAGTTTATATTTCAATTTCAATTTCATTTTTTTTACCTTTTTAATGCTTAACCGTGCTAATAGTTACAATATAAAATGGCATATATATAATCGTAAATTCATCAAAGATATACATATATACACAATAAGCCATTAAATTAAGGATTCGATAACCAAAATTTAAAATCTACATACATATGCTTCTGGTTCGTGGTCTTATATACAAGGTTTACCATTATGGAGCCTGTGTTTCAGTCAGGTGACATAAGAATATCCGGTTGTTTACTTTCTTCTAGGGAATCAAGATATGGATAAATCTTTCTTAAATCACGGGAGGCGTCACTCCTTAAAATTTTCTATAGATTACATTGTAAAAGGAAATGTGTGTTGTTTTCAATAACTTCCGTTTTCAATAAAATAAACAAATACGCTGATTACATGGTTTGTTCTCATATCTACGCATTTCTATACGGAGTTTGTGGTTACTTAGTGTTCGAGTATTGTTTACAATGGTCTGTGTATGAGGGTCAATGAGCATGGCTGCCCTCTTGTGCATTGTTGCGGTTGACGATACTGCACTCCGGTACAATAATATTGGCTTGACTTATATATCATATAAAAACACTTGTTTTGCTGGGGAAAGACTTGCATCCTGTTCACCCCTTACTTCTGCATTTATCATATTTGCGACCTCTTTGTCCTCTTCAGGTAGATTCTGTGCGACAAATGTAAATGTACCAGATAAAGCAAATACAATGCCAAGAGAGCTGGGCGAAGTTACCACTCCAATCATTTTGTTGGTACAACGAAAATATAAATGATCGCGAGATGTACCACTTCGACTGCACACCATCATAAGAGTTTCATCCGAGTTCAATTCTAGGTTCCAACGTTTTCCATGCAGCTGGGCTATTCAATAAAACTTGTGGATTCCCTTGCGCATAACCAAAAAATGCAACATCATGTGCAAAAAAAAAGATGCAATGGGTGTACAGCTAGCATTTGTACGATAATCAGTTACGTGGAAAGTTAGATATTTTCCAGATCGAAAATGAATGTTGCACCAAAGCGGACTTAAAGGATATCCTTGTTTAGTCAAATATCAGTTTTAAAACCCTAAATATTTTGTTTTTTTTAGCAAAGATTTCTGCGTCGGTATACTTATTTGAGCAGGGCCTTTGTGGTATTCAATTGTTTTAAGTACTTCTCTCTTATATTCCCTGCTTGCCAGCTGAACTGGAAAATTGAATGTCACTCTCTGTTTCAATTTGATTGTTAACAACACGGTTGGCGATTAGTAATAAGAGCTTTTTCTAATTACTTTACAACTTAAAAAGCAGTTCAAAACTTTGACAATTGATAGATATTATCTCAAGCTAACCATGCCAGCCAATGCCCCCAAAACTCCCAAAATGAGCCTAAAAACACCAATTTGGTTTTTCCTACTTCCTGAATAAGTTTCAAAGCAGTCCATATATCGGCTGTTGAAAAGGAATCAAAATTACGAAACCACTTTTTAATAATTTGAAAAATATTATGAAATAGAGCTATCTGTTAAATCAGCTGAAAGAGCTGTAGGTACTCAGAAGTGTTCCAAAATCACTTCCAAGCATTTGGCGAAGCACGTTTGGAAAATAAGATTTCCCCACAAAAATTAAAAGAGAAAAATATACTAACATTATTTTATATCTTCAAGCAATTCTCTTTCATATTCCCTGCGATTTTGTCGAGCCAGCCGTTGAAACTTCTTAACAGTACAAAATTATCAACCCTTATTTACAGGGTCCTTGGGAAACCAAAAAGGTGCGCAACCTTGACCCTATTTTTACCTATTCTTTTTTCCAGACAACCCCGTCGAAGCTTTCAAGCTTTTATTGGCTGCATCTATAAGAATCGAATGCAGCTCTTCGGTGGCCTTATCGACTGATATGTATTCGATGTTTGTTTCCAGCTGTCTCATTCGTTTTAGTATTTTATCCGCTTTGAGGGCTTTTTCACACAATTCATGTGAGACTACCTCGCATTTGATACCAAGTCCTGATTATTGGCTTGATCATTCATGTTTACCTTCTGGGTATTTCTGGGATCTCACTTTAAGGTATTTTGAATGGGACAGTGGGCATTTACTACAATATCAATAAAACATGTAGAATAAAAGAACGAACAACACTGGTCGAGTCTTTTTAGTACAATGCATAACAGTCAAGGCTAGACGTCGCACGGCCTTGTTTTTGCACATAAATTAAACCTTTTCTCGGTTTCTAGACCATTTGATTCTGATCCTGCGTCCGATGAGTGCCACTCGCAAAATTTTATTTTTTCTTAATGCAAAAATCCAAAATGGGTGCTATGCAACATACGAATTGTTCAAAATGAGTGTAAATATTCAAATAGTCTTTATATCACGGCGAAACCTCCAATATAACAAATGAAAGATGTTAGAAACTGTTTAAAGACAGATAGCAACAGGTGCAAGAATCAAGATGGCCTCCCAAAGTTGATTCAAACCAATTTAAAATGAATATATTAATTATTTTCCAGGAGGCGTCAAAGACTTAATCACATTTATTGCGGGGTTAGTTAGGGGGATATGTGAACCAAATTATTACACATGACGTCACGTTTGAGTGGTTAGGCCTATACATTTTGTCTACACTATAGTCTGCAGTTAATGAAGAATGTTTCACAGTTGAGAGGACCCATTTAAAACCACCAGTTGGCTTATACGGGTGACTGCCTGTCTGAAGTCAGGAGTGAGATTTTTTTCTTCACATTGTTATTGGAAGATGAATGTTGATGCTTTGGTAACTCTGGAATCACTTTGCTGTCATTGTTGGGTTTGGGATTTATGAATATGGGTCATGTTTTTATGTACTATTTGATAAATAATTCATTGGCTATGTTGCGCGGTGGGCTGTGTTCTCCGACTTATAGTTACAATGGAGGTAGAGTGTGTTTATAATGTTCCAGATTCATGAATATCACAAAAACGATGTAGGCCTACTTTTTTCTTTTGCTGTAAACTCAGCCGACTGACAAGTCAGGGGAAGTAAAAAGTGATAAGCCTACCATGTTTCTTTCCATCTTTGGCAGAAGTAATAAAACTTTGGGTTTTGAGTGGTTAGACCTGTACATTTTGTCTACACTATAGTCTGTAGTTAATGAAGAATGTCTCAAAAGTTCAGGGGACTGGTTTAAAACCACCAGTTGCCTTATATGGGTGACTGCCTCTCTGAAGTCAGGAGTGAATTTTTTTTCTTCACATCGGTATTGGAAGATGAATGTTGATGCTTTGGTAACTCTGGAATCACTTTGCTGTCATTTTTAGGTTTGGGATTTATGAATATGGGTCATGTTTTTCTGTACTACTTGAACATGAATAATGCCATATATAATTCAATATTATGTAAGTTATGAAATTATATGAAAACGCAAGGTAGCATGAATCAAACTTCTACCAAATGGAAGAAATTTTGCGCATACTTTAAATAAGATAAATGACAGTTTGTTACACGATCATTTCATGTGGCGATGTTTATGTAAGTTCATCTTCATTTTCGCCAATGTTATCCCCGGCCACTCTTTTTGGGTTATAACAGTTCGCGTTTGCCAAACATTTGCAAAATTCTCACGATAGAAGGTAAAATTTGCCACCCGGAAATTGTTTGTGTTTCACCCAATTTTACAGTTACAGGTGATCAGATTCAGGTCTGTATCTGGCCCAGCCCTCTGCCCTAGAGTCAATACTGATCGTCGTTCTGAAGCAAATATTTCCCAACCTTGCTACAAAGGGTCCAAGTCAGGTGACGCAGGCATACCTGCCTTTTTTCCACACCGATGTTTGATAATGTGCCCTATCGCAATGTGGCGTTAAGGCATGTATAGTGGTAGTGGGTAGATGGTTGGTTTAAGGGGGGGGGGGGCGCACATGGCGTTTACCAACGACCTCTCTTTTCAAAGTAGGTGCTGGCACATGGCATGGCTACAAACATAAAAGCAGAACAGAGTTTTGTATCTAGATGAGCTTCCAAATCACCTAGGCGAAGCCTATCAGGGAACTTTCAAGTTTTTTTAAGACTACTGCTTCAGCAATGCCAGAAAAGTGACAAAACTACATCAAACCCACTCACAGCGCGAGCTCAATGTTGGGTATGCTACAGTATGCTCTTGAACCACTTCATTGATGTTGATTCAGATGTGGCTGCCAGAACATGTTTCCATGGTTACTTCTACAGTGTCAGGAAAGTCATTGGTGCTTGCTTGCTGCTGATTGGTTAGAATGAGGAGCACGTCAGATTCGTTAGAGATTACCTGTATGCGAAGTAATGCCTGCAGAAGCTTCCGGGATCGTGTGACATGACATTATCACATACCATGGATCTCTTTGGCGAAGGAAAGTCTTCTGTCAGCACCAAGGCACGACAACAGCCCCTCGACAGCATGACTTCATGCTAAGCTTGTAGTATCTGTCAAACAGTACATGAAGGATTTATGCCGTATTTATGTGTTGGATCATTCTGCTTACTGCAGTAGTGATAAACGCAGACACCTTAGCAGGTAATGTTGCCCAAGCAATGTCCACACTAAAGCACAGACATCAAGGACCATCACCATTGGGGGCAGGATGCTCCTTGCACTGTATCTCGACGTAGGGTCTTAAGGACAGACTTGTTAGTTGTCCTCAGTTGACCACTTTCGTCCTAGAGAGCTGTTGAATGTGGACCCAATTGATGAAAAAATATCTACAAGGGGCCCTTAATGAAGGCATTATTCGTATGACCCATGCATAAATAAACTCAGTATCAACAATATGCTGATTTTGGCCAACTGTGATACCACGTTTTGTTGCGGTCGCCATGTTCTTTAATTTTTTTGTGATCTTTCCGTTGAACTCTAAGGGTCATTGACTTTAACTGCTGTGCAGTCCCAGAGTAAGGCAACAGTTAATATTAACTGTAGGGTCATCAACAACTCCACCAGAGAATAGATCAACAAGCCCAGTCGTTGGATCATTATCGGTAGTTTTTTTCTGAAAATGGTCCATTTCTATGTAGTTAATAACGGCAGATGCTGAGCTTGGGCAATAGCAGTTTTCATGGTGTCTGCATCAGTTGGTACCAGGTCCAAGAATGCTGTATATGCAATGTAGGTTTTTGTTCAGGTAATTGGACATTTTCTCTTGCTTTTGGTCTTGAAACCATATGACTCTGGCTATGGATGGATACTTGTAACTTGCTTTACAATAACCTGCCACAACTGCCCTGTTTAGAGTCACTTGCGGACTTACCAAAAACGCAAGCGTAGAACAACCTTGTGGCCATATTGCTTTAGCATATCGTTTTTTGTTTTTGCTGCCATTATACTACTCCACATTCACCTCCCCAAGGTCGAAGCAGGTGGGCTTTGTTTCTTCCCACTTAAGGCACTTAATTTGGAGGATGTCAGTCATGTCTGGGGTCCTTTCTGACATAGGTTTAATGGACTGAATTATGAGCATAGCCAAACAATGCACAGACTTTTCACCATTTATTGGATGATTTATGTGATTCAAAATTGTCAGCAACAACCTGCAGTACCCCATTGCCACTGTCAAACTGCGCTATTCCCCGTGGGGCATTTGACGTTAGCTGGTAATATGAATTCTGGAACGAAAGAGGAAGCGACACCAAAATTATGAAAATGTTGATGCCATTGTGGAATTAAAGACCCATTATTCTGACAACGAGTACATCAATCATTGCGACCGGTTTTGTTTCAACCACATACAAACTTAAATGTGAATAAAAGTTCCCAAGGATGCCAATGAATTTGAAGAAGATTAATTTACTTTTGATTCATACACAGTGCATATTTTTGTACCTTCAGAAAAACAGACAAAAACGCAAAGACCCATTATTTTTTAAACAAACCTATCATGGATAATCAGTCTGATGTGCTGGTGATGCGGACATGTTATGTACTACTGGCAAAAACAAAAACAAAAACAAAAACAAAAAAACAAAAAAAAAAACAAAAACAAAAAAAACAAAAAACAAAAAACAAAACAAAAAAAAAAAAAAAAAAAAAAAAAAAAAACCCACTGGCTTAACATGGGCTACTCTAAATAATTTTTTGTTCGTGCCTGCCATAATGAACGTTTTACCCTTACGTTTGTACTTTATAATTTAGCTCTCTAATGCCAACCAAAAAAGTCCACACTTGTATGCTTAACATATGATGACGATTCGGGGGGGGGGGGTGAGGGAAAACAGAGTCATAGATTTACCTTACTCGAACGTCCTATTTACGAGCTCGAGTAGCATGTAAATATGTCACGTAATTATTTTGTGCTGACTGCGGTCACATTAAGTTTAAGATCCGGCGTTACGCGAGCAACCCGGCCTCTCTTCAGCAATATATTCAGCAGATAAATAAAGCTGTTCAAGCAAGATTTTAATTATGAAATGACTATAGAAATATAACACCTTGCTACTAAAATTGAGTAATTGCATTTACTATGGCATAATTTTTGAAAATATACGAATTATACATAGAAGTTTACGAGAGTGGCATGAGTACAGCAGCCCTCAATCGGCCCGTGTAGGACACATCTCAAATGCAACCTGAATGCATGAAGGATGTGGCCCTTTGCATTCACCACGCCTCTGGCCGCCAATGACCCATGATATTATGGGGAACGAATGAAAGCCTGCCGTCCCTTGCCCAGTTTTCGATCAATGAATTTGAGTGACTCTTTCTTGAGCATATACTTTACATACTTACAAGAAATTCGCAACATTTCAACTTTAAATAAGTGGCATGTTCTTTTTCTTTCTTTCTTTCTCTTTTTATTAACTGTGGACTGAATCAACAGCTTCTCCTCGACGCTCTCGTCCAAAGCGTCTCGAGTAGAAGTTGATCCAGATCTTTGTTTTTTTTCCTGAAAATATGAGCATGTCTGCATTTAAAATTGAATGAAAGATCTTTCCACAAGGAATTTGAGTGTAGTAATGTTTTGATAATTCAGAGTTGTTTTCGTGGTCTTTAGTGTTCGACTTAAGTCGCTGTGGGCGGTGAACAAGTTAACTGATACTTTGTGCTCATAAAAAACGTTTCGCTGGGACCCTTCCTCTCTCCAGTTTCAAACCGACATACTGGTCACAGAAATGGCAAAAATACGGGTTTTTTTGCTCAAGTGTAACACGCAGTCACATAAAACCTAGCGTAAGTGAAAGAAAGCGTAATGTATTATACATTACAAAAAGTATGTGAAAAAAGAAAGAAAAAAGGGGAAACAGATTGAAAGAGAAAGAGAAAGAAAGAAAAAAAGAAAGAAAGAAAGAAAGAAAGAAAGAAAGAAAGAAAGAAAGGAGAAATTTGTTGCCTGTAACAAAGGCAATCCTTATAGAGCGGCGAGTATGAATAATGTTCTGTTGAGACTAAATATATATATATGTATATATATATATATATATATATATATATATATATATATATATATATATATATATATATATATATATATATATATATACATATACATACAATTTATATATAAAGAAAGGAGAAATTTAGATGTTGCCTGTAACAAAAGCAATCTTTATACAGCCGCGAGTATGAATGATGTTCTGTTGAGACTAAATAAATATATATATGTATATATATATATATATATATATATATATATATATATATATATATATATATATATATATATATATATATATATATATATATATATATATATATGTACAATTCAATCTTACACAAAAACGAGTACTTTTCCCTTTCGCCTCCGGACTGTTCAAGTAACATTATTTTCCAGTTGTGTTTACTTCACGTTTAGTACGAGTCATATCGGACGTAAAGCCCCTACGGTTTCCTTCCTGTAAGGGAATCACGATAAGTGCCACGATGGTCCAGCCCATGAAAGAACGGCATGGATTTCTTTGTGTCACGTTCTCCCCGGATGTTAAACTTATTTTACTCGTTAAGCTTCACTGATTGTGACCAGTGCAAAGCAAATCCACGAGATGAATACTTCACTTTGACTTTCTTCTTGAGTCACACAGTGCATGTATGATTTTCTTCCGAGGAACACATTAAAACATATTTTTGAAATATGAACAGTTCTTCAGTGAGAGTTGAACAGCAATTTCTGCTTTCTTGTACCTCTTTTTCCCCCATTTGAAATAAATGTGGAACGATTACGTGTCGCTCTTGCTCCAGGGTACACCTCCGAACCGCTTGCGGTATAAATTTGGGGCTGATTCATAGTCTTCCCGATGAGCGAAAAAGTGTGAAAAGCCCCGAAGTTGGTTGAAAGACGAAAGTACTGAGTTCAATAAGGGCAGAACCATGCATTGCAGGCTAAATGTAATTTGCTATTGTCGTTTTTTAGAACAAGAGAAAAAATGTAGCCATTCTGTAATTATAGCACACGATAAAGATATAGCATTGTCACTGATGATCAAATCGATGAGTAATAATAAATGAAGAAATTCTCTATGACTGCTGTTTTTGAAAAGGGAATTCATGTGCGTGGCGAAAAAATACTCAATTGTTACGTATACTTACTCTTATATATTGTTTAAGAGCCAGTCAGCTGTGTGGCATACTGGCTAGGACGGTTGTAATCGATATTAACTGAATTTTCATAGTAATTACATGATCTTCTTAGCTCTAATACTATGGTACAGCAGCGATTTTAGCACTACGTCCAATTGTCTGCCAACTGACGGAAAGTGTCAAGAACCTGAATGGCACAATGGTTAGAGTGGATAGCTTACATTCGAAAGGCGACGGGTTCAAATCCATGTGTTTACTTCATTGTTATATGATATACTTTAATAATACAAGTCTAATTGAGCAGCCGAACAATGTGATAGGTGAGAGAAAGAAACAAACTATCCACATTTAAGCTGTAGCCCATAGTGGAAACGACAGTGCTCTGCTGTATGGACGGGTTTAAAGTCTTTGAATGTAACAAGATAGTCCATTTTAGAAATAAAAACATGTGTACATTTGGAATAACGTGTTCATACCTGTAGCTTTGAGCTTATATTGAAACTTTATCAGTTTTATTGGAATATATAATATAATACAGAGGACTTTTCAATTCCTTTTACGATCGACTTGACATGACCGCGTTGAAGTCCTATATTTATATTTCAGTTAAACCCCCCAAAAGGACAAAACGTTTTGAAGTACATAAATATACATTACATAATATACACGTAGAATAAAATGTCAGATGTAAGAGGAATGAAAAAATGTGAAGTTTGTGAAATATGGGGCTGTAATTCCCTCTTCATTATGACAAAAAGCCGCTTTGCATTTTAGTGACTGGAGAAGTTATAGTGCCCCATCTAGTGTAAATGATCTTATCCTTAAATATCCAGATATGTATAGAGTGTCTGACGTTGGTTAACGCTTAAATCGGATCCTACAGGTCAAAATTCTCACTGAAAGCTCAGTTATGAGGTGCTTCAAATATTGCAATTGACCCTAATAACTGTTCCCAAAAATAAGGTAGGTTTGAGTTGAACCAGCCTTATTTTTCCTTCATAATAACTGCTAATACCAGACATTTTAAAGATTTGGATTTTTTTTCAAAATAATTTACTTGTCGATGAAAAATCACCAAACCTTGCACACGTGTTGATCTTGGCATTGGAATCACTGATGCAATAATAATTTATTTTGATATATTTAAAAACACACACACACACACACACACACAACCCCAAAACTGAATTTAATGATTAAAAAATTCATATTTAAAGTAAGTTTAGTAATATTTTTATGTGGAAACAATTCCACGGTTAAGCCTGTCAGACACGCTGTACAAGCCGCCACATTCCCATCAAGTGAGTTTTGTACGTTTTGTGATACACAAATTAACCATACCTGGCTGTTAAGAGTCTTTCTGTGTTGAATTTAAGACTATCTTGCTTGCTTCGGTGCAATACTAATAATAATAGGGAACCATCTAATTATACAAATGATGATTTTCATTGAACACTTAACGTTATTTTAAACTTGTTTTTTTTTTCTTTTTTTGAAAAGTGTAACAAAAGAGATTGGGAAATAAGCAACACTTCCGGTAATTCTGCTGCTAAGCGTCACCTATCACAAAGTAATTGAATGCAAAATGAGGTTCAGTTTTGTTTAACATAGAGCTGCAACACCGGATAAAAATTGAAGGCCTGTCATTCGCAAAAAAAATGAGAATACCAGTCGATAACAGTACTTATAGTTGTAATAAAAATGGGAAACCGTCATTCAATACAAGCATCAATCAATCGATCGATCGATAAATAAATAAATAAACAAACAAACAAACAAACAGATAAATAATAAATAAATAAATAAATAAATAAATAAATAAATAAATAATTAAATAAATAAATAAATAAATAAATAAATAAATAAATAAATAAATAAATAAATAAAACGAATTTATAGATCTGCCATGACACACTAAATTTTGCATTTTCGTCAAAAACGTTTGGATTGAATAACGAATGTTCCCACATTGTTAAATATATAGAGACTTCTTTTGGTAAAATGGGTCGTCTCTAGATAAAAGTAAGTGGTCACTGATTTCTTGTTGTGTGACCAAAAAACTGATAAAAATAACTTTCCTTTGTCCACAGTAAAAATATTAATCTAAAAGTAACTTGCCTCTTTTTTTATAATTCCAAAGGCCAGAAAGGTTGGCTATCATAAGTTACTTGTATATGCATGTACGTTAAGAGTACTTTAAAAATACCAGCAAATACATGTATTATAATAAATACTCACCTTATTCAGTATTCTTTAGTGTCCCATTTAGTATACATATAAAATTGTAATGGAAAATTGATAATTAGTAAACAATAACTGATAAACAAACTTAGTTAAACTGCGATGAGGGATTAAAAACCCCAAGTTGGGCTGATGGGTCCCCGAAAATTATATATACAAAATTATGTTTACACGTTATTTTTCTCGATGTTAAAATTTTGGTTTAAGTTAAATTCACATATATATCACCTTGAGATTAGAAACATAAATATAGGCCCTATAATGGAAAAAGGGCGACCACTAGATTCGAACTCACCCTCCAGTGTTTCGAAGACACACGCTCTACCACTAGGCTGCCAGTAGTTCTGCATGTTTATGCATATTTTGTAGCTCGGATAAATCTACTCTAGACTAACATTGCTCGCTTCCTTTTCCTGTTTTCTCGCTCTGCCATGCAATTCATTGAAATTGCGTTATTAGGCAACCAGACTTGTAATTGTGTGTCACTGGTGAAATATAATTAACTGTACATGTCATAAGTGCTAACGCTTAGGTATGAGCGAAATTATGGATAAGCTATTTAAGTGTTGCACAAACATTTAAGCAGGTACGTAGGATAACAGTGGTGGGTCAGTATACTGCGATCGAGGTCGGGATATAAATTGCATCATAATTAAATTAAGTTTATTGTACGTTTTTTTAAAACAATAATCAAGCAGGAATATGCTTTTGGTAAATGTAGATATAAGCGAAGTGCAAAAGTACATTCTTCTTGTTTCCTACAATGGTTGAAAATGATTGGTCCCAAATCCTTCGACGTTTGTCGTTTCGTTTCGCTCTATTTCGCGATATGCATCCTGTCTCGCTGTTTTCCTTGAAAAGTGTGAAGCAGCCCTATGTCACGGGAGATCACGAGGGTGACCCCTGAGAAGTGAAATAGGTCACGGTCGGAGAACTTCCTTATCTCTCTAATGTATACGAAACATAGACATAAGCACTCATTTTTGTGTTGTATGGACAAGTGACACCATCAATATCGGTCTTTATCACCTTAACGTATTTAAAACATTTAACAAACGAAAACTAAAATACCATCCAAGCAACGTACGTTTGGCCCTACAATGTGCACATGATCGAGGAAACACATGACAATTGTAGTCTCGTAACAGGTAAGACGTTTTCCAAGGTACTGACTCTTTGTCGCTCAGCCAGGTTTCCTCTAAGCACATGGTGTCAAGTAGTTTTAACCATATAATCAGTTTTGCGGATTCGGTGTTTTGTTTTTCATATTATTTATTACTCAAACCAATTCATGTTCGAACTGATTTTTTCCCTCCTTACATTTATTAGATTGCATTATTTATTTCGTAATGCCAGGGACATTGCGCTTGTAATTTTCAGTACATTCGGTGTCCGATTCAATTGTCACACCTGGTTTAAACACATACTTACTATGGCTTTGCCTCGTATTACAGGTCACCGCTGACAATTAACCATTTCTTTTAAACCCTGGGTAATATTGCACGCAAGAAGCTTTTTGCCGTAAGCTTTCCAGTGCAGTTTGTCTAAACTTAACATGTTCAGACCGATATTTAAATTGTCAATGAGAGTTCATCTTGTTCCTTCGCACAGCATTTTCGAGGCACTGTTTACTTGACCCATCTTTTTCTCAGACCGATGATCCGCGAGACCACAGCCTGGTGAGGCTATACGCTCAATGTTCATGCAGTTCTGTAAGTCGTTTTCTAGGGCTCTGAACTTGTTTACAGTTTCTGCTGTTTATTCCTTGGGCAAATAATTGCCACCACAATGGATTACAAGGGTGTCAACACTTTCGGGGAACTCAGAATTAACAACGTTTTGTGTGTTTTCAACTTTACTCTGCCTGACTCTATTTTGAGTGCTTGTATCCATGCCATAAATCATTAAACCATTTCATATTATTTCAGGGATAAAAAGACTTGGCGACAAGAAGCTCACTATGCCTATGGATAACAACATACAAGGCAGTATAGGTGGCCCCCAGTACATCAAGAACTACCCGCACATTGCTATACCTTTCCTTACCATTGCCTCGGTGGCGTCTGTGGTCGGAACATTGGGGAATCTTTTTATTCTGGGGGCAATTTTGTTGAACAAAAACTTGAGGAACGCACGGAGTGTATTTCTCGTTAATCTGGCGGTGGCGGACTTGATTATTACGTCTGTTGCAGATCCTTTTGGAATAGTGGGTAAGTTGATGTGATTTGAAAACTCACACGGGTATGCAGTTTATCTAGCAGCTCACCACTGACAGGGTAGTGTTAGGAAGGTATTGTTCACATTTCATACACACGGTATACATACAGATATAAAGATATGAACAAAGGTCAGCGGACATAATATGCCAACCATCACCTATTTCAAAAGGTGCTTTGTGAAAAGAAAGGATCACGAGTTACAGTCAAAGAGAACATAGAAATCTTCCCATACAATTACAAACCAATCAGCCAATTGGATTCACCAATAAAGGTATTTTCACTCCGCTCCCCTCTGTTACAAAATACGAAATATGAGAAAAAAAATAACATAAATGAAAAGAAAAAAAAAAACCCGAAGCGTTACTTATATAGTATATCTGACAGAGTTGGAAGTGGACTTGATGTGAAATTTTGAAGTAAAGCCACGTAGGAGAAATACCTTCAGTAACCGTGCTACCGTGTACGCGTGCCGACTATTATATGATATTAAATATCATTTACAGTCAGGAGAGAAACGTAGTGCCACTGATCTAAAATCTAGGTGGAATTACGGTCGCACTACATTATTATCAAATTTGAACAGAATCCAACATGTGGCGTTGGAGAAGAAATAAAAAAAGAAAAAAAGGGAAAAAAGTAACTAAAATATAAAACAAAGGGTACAAAAATATGAAAGATTTGAGACGATACGATACGATCCAATAAAAATGCTGTGCCACGTGCTGAATTATATAACAGAACGTAGCTTTCGTAAAGAATTGGTATAGTTTATTGGACCCTTCGAGGAGGAAAGGTCTTGCCGAAACCTACTAATTGTCACCGACAGGTTATCTAAAATCTAAAAAAAGAAAATGTATTGTTTAAAAAAAGCACCAACTACCTATACAGGACCTTCCGCTTTGAGTTCATTTTTTTTAGAGTATGGTGTGGTCATGGTCCTCCTTATCTGCATTGTTTGCTTGAACTATTTCCATATTTGTTAACAATGGTCGATTGAAGGCAAAGTCTGAAATCGTAAGGATCGTTTGTGTACAATTTTATGAACGATACACTTGGAACGTAGGTGGCACTGACAACTACAAATATCCAGATTCAATACACTGTTACGCCGTCCCACCTGTTAGCTTTCAGTAACTAGATTTAAAGGGTCTGCAACTTTCCTTGGCATAAAGCGGGCCACGAAAATCTTCATATCTGGATTAATCTTGTGGTCTGTTCTCTTTTAGAGTATTTGAAAGCATGCTGGTATTTGAATGACTTACAAAGAATATAAATCCCGCATCCAAATATTAATCAACAGCACATCCACTTTGGTAGTGAAAGAGTTAAAGTAGTGGCCGTGACTATGCTGTTTTTCTCGTCTTTTTTTCCTGGGAATTTCTTCATCTCTCTGTTAATCTTTATTTCAGGAAAGCCATCAAACATTTACTTTTTTACCGCCACGGAATGAACTGACAACATGCACAGAATTTATACAGCTATTGCCAAAGCCAAGGTCAACACGCTATGCATGCTTTTAAACTAACAAACTTCTGTATGCCGTTTGTTAGAATTTTAATTGTAACATATCACGCAAATGCCCGAATTCCGTGCCACTGAGTTGGCTGTTTTCCACAACATTTTCACATGATTGCTGAAAACTATGCAGCTGATATTGCATCTCATAATTACACATTAATATGGCAATATTTGTATTGTTGCTGTAATAGACCTAAAAATTGAACCTCTTGTACTAAATGGTTGTTTTACATTCATAAAATATAGTAACAAGAGTCAGATTTGTGTATAGATTCAAACTTTATGCCAAGACTTCGGGATTAACTGCACAAGTGTGCAATCATTAGGATTGTACGTTTGTTTACAGTAGGATTGGCCTCACATTCATCATCGTGACAGGTAATAGTTTGTCTGTAGCATGACTCATAAGCAGATTGCTTCCTGCTACATGAGTAGCAAATAAACAACATGTCTATTAGCTATATGCCTGGGAAGAGTCATTTCCCCGCACTCAGAAGTTATCATTGATTAACTTCATCTAAAGTATGACTGAAACACATGTACTCCAAAAACAATAATAATGTTTTAATTTGTATGACATATTTGCCAACAAAATAGCTATACAAATCTGATTATCGGAGCGTTGATGACCAAGGGTCTTTGTATTTTACTACAAAATTCACAAGAAATTGGTTACCTGTGCTATTCGACTGGTAAAAAGCTTTAATTTGCACCCAGTACGATCGTAGTGCGTGGTCTACCATAAGCGCATTGCTAAGTATTGGACTTCTTTCCGTTCTATTATGTGATCTTCAACAATGCCATGTCTTTGCACATAAACTTTTATCGTAGGTACCACGTCATGTTTGCAAAAGTTTCACACTTTTTGGCGAATAACAATATACATATATATATATATATATATATATATATATATATATATATATATATATATATATAATAAAGATAACTGTATGTCAAGGAGTTTGCCTCTCAAGGTGAAGAATCAAACCATTTACAGTTTACTGTGATTTGGTTGAGAACCTTTTTGAACGTTTAAGATCACAACCAGGTGGACGAATTTCAATTTCTTGTAGTATTAATACAAGAACTAAAAAAGCGCCCACCTGGCTGTGATCGTAATATACTGTTTCTGATACAGTACTTTCAGTTAAGGTTTTTAATATAATTAACAACATTTTTGACATTTGTTCTACCTTGGCAGGAATGGTGAAGGGAAACAAATACTTTGACGAGCGACCGACACTGTGCAACTTTGTGGCCACCCTGTGTCTGACTACATGCGTGGCCGCCCTGTTTAGCATAGGCGGCATCAGCTTCAACCGGTACTTTCATATCTGTCACCACAGTATCTACCAGAGGATATTCACCCTACGCCATAATATCATCATGTGTGGACTTTTTTGGTGTATTGGCCTCGGCTTCAGCCTTCCGTCTCTGCTTGGGTGGTCAAGGAATGTGTACGACCATAAAATGCTGGAATGTATATGGGACAGGACACACAGTCTGTCTTTTACCATATTCTTTTCATCAGTGATAGTGTCCACGCCCGCTCTTATCATTGCCTTCTCTTATCTCAGGATCTATATGTATGTTAGGTCTAGTTCCCTCCGCTTGGCGGCGCTGGGAGTGCGGAGCAGTTTTACCGGAAATGTCAGTGCCGAAAAGAGCAGGACAATTAAATTAACTCGAACATTCTTTATAGTTTTCCTAATATTCATCGGGTGTTGGTCCCCGTATGCTATTATAGTACTGGTGGACTTTGAGGACAAATTACCACATGAGGTACATCTTTACATATTGCTTCTTGCGCACTTACACTCATCTATGAACTGTTTTGTCTACTTCTTCACCAGCCAACATTTTAAAGTAGGCTATCGGAAAGTGTTCTACTTACTAACGTGTAAGGAACCAGATGTAAGTACCCCTGACGTCACATTGGACAGAAGCAACAATCACAGTATAGCACAAACAGCAACAAATGACACTATACTTGACAAACAGAACAGCGTCAAGGCATTGACATACCGCAGGAATTCTGTGGAACACAAAAAAGCAGACGCAATCATTGTTAAAACTGAGTACGATAATATGGCATTGGGCATGAACGCACACGGTTTGCATAGTCGTGGTCCTCACATAAACCTAGCTGCCACAAACGATGAAGGAAATGACTTGTGTTTTACATGTAAACAGCACGATGTTCATTACGCTGACGTCAGCATATCCGCAGTATCCAACCAGCCGAAAGGCGTCAATGACTGTGGCAGATTTGCTGATAATATATATCATATCAGCACCGAGTCGTCCACCCGGGTGAATGAGGAGGGTGACCGTGCTAGCGAACTTAGGTCTGAGTTACAAATGGTCGCTTCCTCCGTTGAGAAATCTAGGTTATAGTACAATCGAAACACTATGGTAACAGGGGATAGTGTGAGCTAAATCAGCAAGTTGTGTTGTTAAATATTGCTTTTTCATAAGATATACTATTTATCAAACATTATTTTAAACTATAGCGGTTTCGTTTATAGATGCTTAACGATTCATTGCGAAATCACTATGCAACTAAATGCTTAGCAAAACACAAGTTTTATTATTTACTCACGCATGCATAATTTGTGCAAGTCAAACGTAAATAAACTGTTATGGCATAACTATATGGCATTAACAAACCTTTGGGACAAAGGAAGGATGATCTCATTCACTGTAAAATTAACCAATGGCCTTGGTAAAATTGTATAGAACCTGAAATGACACGGAACCTTTTGTTCTGAGGAAAACAAACAAACAAACACACACACACACACACACATACACACACACACACACACACACATACACACACACACACACACACACACACACACATTCATCTAACTGAATCTTTTCTTATTTAAGTTGAATTTCACTCGCTTATTGTATTTGGTTCTTTACTCCAGTATCCATAAACTGTATTTTTCTATGTGATATTACATGTATCAAACGCACAATGTACGTAACAATACGACAGAGTAACGGAATGCACTCTTTATCAGACCACAGGACAAAATACCACATGACTAAGAAGGGTTGAAGTTCCAAGTCGTCGTACGACTATATCGGCGGTTGTCGGTATATTAAGGCCGTGCCTTAGTGAGCCAAAGCTCGTTTTATTTATTTTATACCTTTATCATATCTAAATGAGTTACATATAAGGTAGGAGTAATCAGACAAGACAACCAAAATAAGCCATTGGACACAAGCACAAAAAAGAAGTTGTTTATAGGGTGGAAAGTACAAATATGGAATTTTATTGCAGATGGACGGATACAGTAAACCAAAAATACCTACAAGAAGTATGTTGTGTAGTTTTTGGGACAAATGAAAGTCAAATCAATAACTTTTAGGGTAAATACTAAAGCGCCATTTAGCAACACGAACTATGTTATTTTGTCAGGTCGGATTGCAGTGATGCCGATGTCTGTAAAAGTTTCTTATAATTCAAACAAGAAAAAACAAAAAACACTAGGATGTTCGTGTCACTGCAGCATACTTGCTTGACACAGCTATATGGTGCGATTGGTGTGAAATTATAAACTTGTGTGCCAACGTAAATAGAACAACTGGTGCAAGTTTGTAAAATAAATTTTTGTGGTAAAATTTTTTGCTTTCCTCTTCTTTTCTTTGTAAATCTATCGTTGCATTATTTAGTACCACTTGCATATTCCTGAATACTTTATTGGTGCCTGGTTTTGAGGTTTTAGAAATGTTCAGTTAACTAAGATTTCCCAAGTAATGGACGTAATCACAAATACATGTGTTAAGAATATCTTAAAATGTTGCTCAAAAATGCAAAAGTTATGAAAAGAAGACTCTGGCATGTGATGAGGCGGGTATATACATACATAAATATATATATACATACATACATACATACATACATACATATACACATACATACATACATATATATACACATACATACATACATACATACATATACACATACATACATACATATATATACATACATACATAACTATACATACATACATAAATATATATACATACATACACTCATGCATGCATACATACATACGTACACACATGTATGCATGCATACATACATACATACATATATACATACATGTACATACATACACATATACATGCATACATGCATATTCATACATACATACATACATACATACACACATACACGCATGCATGCATACATACATATACAAATACGTATATGTGTCTGTGCGCCTGGTTGAGATCTGTCACGGTAACCAAGTTGGATGAAGATGCAGTCAATGGTTTGGGAAAAGACTGTATATGCATTAATTACAGTAGTTTTGAGCACTAGCTACGTTACTTTTTCTCTGGTCAATCATTATGACCTGTTTAAACTTCCCTCAAAATTTAAAAAAAAATGTTAACAACCTTGATAAAATCCGAGCCGTGCCAAGTCGAATTCGTATTTACTATCGAAAACAGTCGAGTAGGAGTAGCAAAAAATTACATCAGCGTGGAAAATTATATCACAAAATAAATATAAATAAATTGTAGTACCACCCGCATTATTGTATTTTTGTGTCTAGATTCCCAGGGGTGGCCCTAGACAATGCCATAACAGTTCACGAAACTGATGCTCGCAAGGTTACTTCGGGCAATTTGATAATTCTGTTTCTTATGGTGCCCATGAAATTGAAAATTAATAAAGCATATCGGTGACTTGACTCTCTCACCCAAGGGTGTCAATAATTGCTGTGGCAATGCTGTTTCAGTACCAAAAACCCTCAAGGAAGTATCTTATTTAAAACAATAAAAACACAACGATGGTAATGTTGGCCACCATGCTGACCATATCACTATTGGCTCCGGTAATCTTGGCCACCATGCTGACCATATCACTATTGGCTCCGGTAATGTTGGCCACCATGCTGACCATATCACTATTGGCTCCGGTAATGTTGGCCACCATGCTGACCTTATCATTATTGGCTCCGGTAATGTTGGCCACCATGCTGACCTTATCACTATTGGCTCCGGTAATGTTGGCCACCATGCTGACCATATCACTATTGGCTCCGGTAATCTTGGCCGCCATGCTGACCATATCACTATTGGCTCCGGTAATGTTGGCCACCATGCTGACCATATCACTATTGGCTCCGGTAATGTTGGCCACCATGCTGACCTTATCACTATTGGCTCCGATTCCCACCATGACCATTAATTCTCTTTTTTCCATATTGGTGCCTGGTATTGCTTTAGACGGGATGATCGCTGTGTTTTAATCCCGATACCCAACGATTAAAGGAAATTTAAGACGGATTCAAATACAAAAAAAAAAAAAAAAAAGGTAAGTATACCCGCCATTCATCTCAGAGCCCCCGGAACCAATGGCTCCGTTCTTTCTTTTACAAGGGGCCACTAAGTGTCCTCTGCATGAAGGAAAGCCTTTCTCTTACACAGACCCCATGCTGATCTACTGTTTATGATAAACATTGACTGCCAATTGAAGTAACACCACAAAAACGAGTCATTAGATTCGTGCACATTATCCTGAATAGTGAAACCGAGGTTGTAAAACTGCGGCGAACTAACTATCCCCGGTTCTAGACCATACCAGAGAGACTTTCACCTTATTTTTCATTCAAATTTAGCAGAAAGATATTTGAATGACTGGTGATATAAATACTGTCACTATAGTAATGAAATCAGGGTATTGAAAACCCACCAGATGAGGCAAGGGTCCATGTATATCATCTAACGTTTGTGATGGATGCCTCATGTATTTTTTGTGCACGAACGTTCATGATTTACTTATGTGCACTAATTGATATTTTCCTACATATTGAAGCAAATTAATAGCGTTTGGCCTTTGATTATAACAAATCTATGTGCAAGATAGCTGTGCAAGTCAATTTATAAGAGTTGCCTTAAAGAGTGTCAGGATAATCAGATAATTTGCATGGCAGCTGAGCTTAGACTACTTGGAGTTCAATTCACTTGAAATATTTATTTTACATCCTATGTATCGAATAGGATTTCTGGAGTGTACTAGGGGATGTACAGATTACGCCATGCTGGTGTGCGTTATGCTGGCCAGTGGTCTATCAGCCTAATACTACTGTGTGGTCTGCTGTTGGTGTTCCTTCACTTATGTATGGTTGTGATTCTATATACGTGTACAAAATAATATTGATAATGTGGAACCTGCCAAGAGACATGTGAAAAATCAGGCTGGCACAGGTAATATATATTATTCTGATATAATAGAGCATTTATGTTGGATTCTCTATTGCATAAATTATTAATTTGAGACAATGATACTACTTTTCGCAATTATATTTCCCTTTTTCCCTTAGTATTTAAGAAAATGTTATGCTTTTTAACTCAGCTGACTTGTCAGTCAGCTGAGCTTTTGTGAGGGTCTGTCGTCCGTCGTCCGTCCGTCCGTCCGTCCGTCCGTCGTCCACAATTCACATTTTCGACATCTTCTCTAAAACCATTGGCCACATCCACTTTAAACTTGGTGGCAATGTGCCTTGGGTGGGTCTCTACCAAGTTTGTTCAAAAGGTCACGCTCCAGTGATTTTTGGATTTTTTTATGATTTTTTTGGTTATTTTTGGGGCAAACCTTAAAAAATCCTCTCCAAAACCGCTCACCCGATTGCTTTGATATTACATAGGAACACTCCTGGGGACTCCTGGTTTTTAATTTGTTCACCAGGTGGCGCTGCGAATTTTTTGTAATTTTTTATGAATTTTTGGGTTTTATAGCTATTTTCGACTTCTTCTCCAGAACCGTCACTCAGATTCAGCTGAAACTTGTTGGACGTGTTCCTTGTGGAAGGGTCAAACAAAGTTGTTCACTATGTGGAAATGCTGCGGATTGCTGATTTTTAACGACTCTTTTCAATTCGGGTACTTATTGGTCAATGCAGCTTTACTAATGATTACTATGGAAGTCAATGGACATTCTAATGCTAATTCACATTTTCGACTTCTCCTCCGAAACCGTCGTCCAGATCCACTTCAAACTTGGTGGCAATGCACCTTGGGTGGGTTTCTACCAGGTTTGTTCAAATGGTCATGCACCAGTGATTTTTTTATTTGTTATGAACTTTTTTGTTTTTTGGGGGGACAAATGTTAAAAAATTTCCTCTGAAACCGCTCACCCAATTGCTTTGATAACACACAGGAAGACACCTAGGGACTCCTAGTTCCTAATTTGTTCACCAGGCGGCGCTGCAAATTTTTTCTATTTTTTTATGATTTTTTGTTTTGTTTTATAGCTATTCTTGACTTCTTTGCCAGAACCGTCACTCAGATTAAGCTTAAACGTGGTGGATATGTTCCTTGTGGAAGGGTAAAACAATGTCGTTAACTATGTGGGGATGCTGCGGATTCCTGATGTTTAATGATTTTTTCAATTCGGCTCCTTTTTGGTAAATGCACCTTTTCTATTGATTACCATGTAAGTCAATGGGCATTCTAATGCTAATTTACATTTTCAACTTCTTCTTCTAAAACCGTCATCCACATTAACTTCAAACTTAATGGGGATATACCTTGGGTGGGTGTGTACCAAGTTTGTTCCAATGGTCATGTTCCAATGAATTTTGGATTTTTTTATTATTTTTTTTTCCAAAAATCTTCACAAAAGTTTTAATTGGAAAGTTTAACATGGGAATTTCTTGTAATGGTCATAACTTGAATAGTTTTGGCCAGATTTACTTCAAACTTGGTGGGAATGTACATTGGGTGGATCTCTACCTCAGCTTTCCTAATGATTACTATGGAAGTCAATGGACATTCTAATGCTAATTCACATTTTCGACTTCTCCTCCGAAACCGTCATCCAGATCCACTTCAAACTTGGTGGCAATGTATCTTGGGTGGGTTTCTACCAGGTTTGTTCAAATGGTCATGCTCCAGTGCTTTTTGGATTTTTAATGAATTTTTTTGTTCCTTTTTGGGGCAAATCTTAAAAAATCTTCTTCTCCGAAACCGCCCACCCAGTTGCTTTGATATCTCACAGGGACACTCCCGGGGAATCTTAATTCAGAATATGTTCACCAGGTGGTGCTGCAAATTTTTCCAATTTTTTTATGATTTTTTGTGTGTTTTTGTTATTTTCGACTTCTTTTCCAGAACCGTCAATCGGATTAAGCTAAAACTAGGTGGATATGTTCCTTGTAGAAGGGTTAAGCAAAGTTGCTCAAAAAGTTGACTCGGTTCATATTTTCATTTATTTTTTGAAAAAGTACAAATAAAAAAGATTTATACGAAACTTAAACATGGAGATTTCTGGTAATGGAAACAACTTAGATAATTTTCGCCATATTTATGTCACACTTTGTAGAATTGTACCTTTGATGGGTCTCTACATATGTTATTCAAATGGTCACACTGCTTTGATTTTTGCATAAATTTTTGGGTATTTTTTTTAAATAAGCAGATGCATGTCAGCTGAGCACAAGATCATCATAATCCTCTTGTTTATACTAATGATCATGCATCTAACCACGCCGATTCCATTGGTGAGTCCTTAAAATTCCTTTCATACCAACATATCCACAGCATGCCGCATAATAGTTAACATCGGTTAGCTTCCCTCCTTACTATATGTGCCTCAATTCTAACTTATATTACCTGGGTTCAGGTCTATTTTGTCAAGGAGAATGGACCAGCCCAGTCCTGTTCTTACTGCCGTTTTTTTTTGGCTTCGTGCCACCCTGCACATCACCTTATACTGCCTGTCCCCCGTGTCTCAATCGTATATCGCGCGGTTCCTGTGTATATTGGACGACTTTTTGTAGTCTATGTGTCTTGAAGGCCATATGTGATGATATACATTTTATTTTTCAATGATTATATATTTTTATGCCTATGCTTTCATGTGTATTGTATTTTAATGTTTGTTTTTCTATTTATATGCATTACCTTTATTTTGTATGCCTTGCATTTTCTCGATTTATGGAACTGGACATGCATAAGGAGTATGATTGCTGTTGAGTTGTTGTTGTTGTTGTTTTTGTTGTTGCTCTTCTTCTTCCTCTTCTTCTTCTTCTTCTTCTTCTTCTTCTTCTTCTTCTTCTTCTTCTTCTTCTTCTTCTTCTTCTTCTCCTTCTCCTCCTCCTCCTCCTCCTCCTCCTCCTCCTCCTCCTCCTTCTTCTTCTTCTTCTTCTTCTTCTTCTTCTTCTTCTTCTTCTTCTTCTTCTTCTTCTTCTTCTTCTTCTTCACATCCCCCCTATATATAGTGCTGTTTACTATGATATTGTGTAACTGTATTTGAAGATGGTACACTATAGCCACAGATGGGCAGAGTGTAGGCAGCTCGTTCGGTCCTTGGTTTCTAACATTGCACAAGTTGAAA